>VXAA01006601.1:61911-109083 GCA_013399115.1 Anseranas semipalmata | reverse complement strand
TTTTTTTTTTTTTAATGTACTGGAAGGTCATATCAAGGGAATTTGTCTAGACAGGGATTATTGTTACTAATTTTTGATGACGATAATAATTAATGCTGTTAACAGAAATGTGTAAAATGCAAATATTTCATCTTTAATTTTGAAATTGAAATGCATGTGGGAGGAAGGGCTGCTTGGGAGATAGGACGTGCATCACTGTTAAGTGCTCCTGCTGCTCTTCCCATCAACAGTACTACTATCTGAAGGCAGAAACCATTGGGGAAGTAGTACAGGGAAGAAGGGGTTGTTTAGTGACTGACAGATCTTGTAAGCTTGAGACTTAAAATTTTCTTAATGAGTTTCAGGACTGTTTATTTTTCCCATTTCCAAATGTTCCCCCAGCTGCCGACATAGATGTCTGTTAGCTGCCTGAATCAGAAAGCAGGTGAATATCAGAAGTGCCTTTGGAGAGTGTTGTAATATGAAAATACCTGTGCACTCCTACTGCAAGCAAGACTAGTGATAATCAGAATAGTTGCATCTTCACCATGCTGCACATTTTCTGAATGCTTTATCAACAATTATTTCCAAAAGCGAGCTTAGTCCTTGCCCCAGGAAAATCAACGGAAAAGCTAATGACTTTTTGGCAGAAGAGGAATGCTTATTTTCACTCCCCAGTGACCATGGTCAATTCCTACACAGTCAGTCGAGCGTTTCCACTGGGTACCACCGAGTGGCTTTGAGTCTGTTCAGCTACCTACAGCTTTTCCTCTCTCTGAAATCAAAAGGAATTTGAGGTACACAGTACTTTAATTGCTTGGTAACTTGACAGATTGTGTCCCAAAGGCCAGCCCCACACAGACCCACTTGTGTGAACAGACCTGACAAATTACCTGTGTTTTTGAAAGGTTTAGGTCTAATTACATTTTCAATTACTTTATTATTTAAGTGGATTTGGTACCCCTAGGACACTCCATGGCACCTTGTATTTTTTTACTGGGTGACTTTCAAAACTTTGTTATACTTATTAATAGGGGTATTTTCACCCCTGACAAAGTATTTTCAGTTACAAGGAAATGCTTTTTATATCTTCTAGGAATATTACTGCTTTGAGAAGGGACAGAAAGTGTACTAGGATTTTTGCAGAATTTCAAGGCTCCTTCTTTGTGCTGAACAAGCAAGTACTGAAGTTCAAAGTTCACTTGGCATTTTTTATGTGAAAAAGATAAAATTGGAGGATAGTTATTGTCGTTATTTTTTTTTTTTAAGGAAAACTATTTGGATTCAGTTTTCACCTTAAAACATATAACATTGATTAAACTGGTATTAGTTTTTTTTTTTTTTTTTTATTATCTTCTCTGAACCAATATGCTTCTTTATCTATATAGTTATAACCGACGGAAACAGATTCATAAAATACAAAAGCAGAGCACTGAAAAATCATCATTATTTATTCAGAGGGCTGATCAGTCATACTGCATTTATATTTCATCCACACACGGTGAGAGGGTGGTATAGCCAGTCAATCCCCACTACATTCTGCAGCTGTTAATTCTAACGCATATTCCATTTTCAATGTCAGCATTCCCTCCACTATGTTACCCAAAACCCAACATTTTTTAAAAGTCTGTGTTACATTTCCTCCTGTGACCTAACCACACATCCACCCAAATACCTTATCCAAAATTTAAATGAGATTATCATCTGGTGACTTCATTATGAACTTGACCTTATCTTTCAACAGCTCTGCTGGATCCAGTGTTGGCTGAAGCTGAGTTTTCATCATCCATCTGGGAGGGTGGTGCTGATGTTAATTTTTTTCTTTAGCACTTATGTTTTACTGCAAGACTATATACATATGATACAACTACAATAGTTGCCATTTCTATTCAGCTATCTATCAAACACATATTTCCCTGACCTCACAGTTAGGTGAACAATTTTCTTCTCTCCTAGATTTAGGTACCCTCTGAATGTTTCATATAAGGCATTTAGGAATATTGGATAAGCTGGCAAGATATTTTTGAAGAAATTTGTATAAGAATTTTTAGATTTGGGAGACAAAGAATGACATTCATCTCAATAAATAGTTTATTTCTAGACAATTTATAATCACAGACAGGGGTTACTGAAGAGAAGGGATAGGAGGAGAATGCAGGCGTTCCTTGTTGAAATACAAGGAAAAGAAACATGTCTTAGAACTCCTCAATAATAAGATTAGGACATAGTGATCCCCAGACCCCATCAATATTCTGAAACAGCTGCCATTTTTACTATTTTCAAATGAAACCGAGTAATGATTTGCGTGTGTTAATTCTGATCATATAACTGCATAGGATATAATTACCAAATTATATATTTATATGAAAATATAAGGTTTTTGTGAAAGGCTCCACTCCGGCATTTGAATGACAATGGAGTACTTCTCTTTGCAGGGCTCAGTCATTAACACATTCCATTCAGTTTTGGGGAAAGTGATGCCCTTGTCTGGGCATGCCCAAGTGTTATAAGTATTTCCAAAGCAGAACAAGGAAACCAATAGTTTTTGGGAAGGAATTTTGAAACTACCTCTTATTGGAAGCTATCAATAAAAGATCCTGGAAGAATAGGAAAATGAGAGAGGATGGAGCTGGAGCTGCATTTCACCTCACCCCCTCAAAAAAGATGGGGGCTTAAAAAGGAACAGGAGTTGTCAAATCCAGCCTTCTGTGAGGGAAGCTAAGGACATAGGATTTGCATAGAACAAGTCTGACAAGGCCATGAAGCATCTAATCAGCTTGTCAGCTGCATCCTGTAGGGTAAGAGGAACCTTTGGAGCTTATCTAAGCAGTAGATATGTGCGTGCTTCTGTTTTCACTTGCACTCATCTGTTTCTAAAGCTTCTGAAATTGTGTTATTTGTATTTGGCAAATACATTCTTCATTTTTCTTTCATCTTAACATAGCTTTTTCTGAAGGTGATCTCAATATTAATTGGAAAAGTCAAAAGACTTTCATTCCTTGGAGTGGAAATCCTTAAAACTAGGGTAATAGACTGACTCAGGATATCCCACATTCCAATGATATTTCAGGGATTATTTGAAGTATAACAGAATGTGCCTCTGTACAGACCAGTTTGGGAGCTGGTAATTCATCTGTTTGTGTACAATAAATGTTTTTCAGGACTAGTATTATTTGGCAAAGCTTGTCAGGTTGTGGTACAACAGGGGTAAGCGTGCCTTTACCACGTGGAGATAAAAGAAGTATGAAATTTGTTAATTAATCTACCTTCAGTTACAAGGCCAAATATTCTATATATACAAAAGGGATTTGTACCGAGCAAAAAGGTATCCCAGTGGCAGAGTGCATCACATCATACTCACAGTACCCTTTCCAGTACATATAACAAAAGGTTTTCTTTAAAATATATAGGATGCCATGGAGACCGGCTGAGATAAAGCCCTTAATCCCTGCTTTGCTGGTGCTAACAGGAGAACAGATCTCTAAACACATGGGATGTTTAGCAAGCAGGAAGCTGGGGACTGAGATGGTCAAAGTGGTGAAAAGTTGTTTGTCTATGACAGCCCAGATTCTCCTCACAATTACATCACAGGATATTAATTTGCCAAACTGGCTTTAATCCAGCTACAAAAATCTGGGGTTTGGGGACAGTTAATCATGAAGCACATGACTTTACACAAAAGCCAGTGAATGGTTTTATGCCTGGAACAGAACAAAGTTAGCTCAGTTAGCAACCTGAGAGAAGATTTACACCTTACAGATTTAACTATGCAAATGTAGTTAATGTATGAGCTCTCTATCTTCTATGCACTTGGCTTTAAATGTTGAGACTACTCAAATAATGCTTCTTGGAAAGAGTTCCATTTTATTTATTTTTTCCCTGTTTCTTACTCCATACACTTCTAAAGCCGTACATTTCTTGTGGTGTTCATACTGAACATCAACAATTTTTATATTAGATTTGTATGATCAACTTGTATTTGTCTGTGGTTTGGTTATGTAGGTCACATTACTGGTCCATAACTGTACAGCAAGCATGGTTCAGATAAGTGCATTAGCTAAAGTACAGTGTCCTACATACTGCTTTTAGTTCTACCTGGTGTCAGTCTCGAACAGTGAATTTTGGTGACATCACACCTTACTCCATTCTGCGGGTATCAGAAGGCTTCTGTGCTGGGGCCAGTAATGGTAAGATGAAGGAAGGATGATGCTGGCATCCCCAGCAAGGGGCTCACCAATGCTCTTGTGCACTTAGCAAGACCTAAGCTGACGTCTTATGAACCCAGTGGTTTTTCTGTGTCCTAAATGCCTCAGGGGACGCTGTAGTACTGTGTAATTCAGGCTTCATAATTCAGGATAACTCGGTCCCCAGAACCGCAGCAATGGAGAGCTGACTGAATTAACTGGTTTCTGTTGCCTAACTCTGCACCTCTGAAACACAGAATCACAGAATCATTTAGGTTGGAAAAGACCTCCAAGATCATCCAGTCCAACCTATAACCTAACACTACCAAGTCCTCCATTAAACCATATCACTAAGCTCTACATCTAAACATATTTTGAATACCTCCAGGGATGGTGACTCAACCACTTCCCTGGGCAGCCTGTTCCAATGCCTCACAACCCTTTCAGGGAAGAAATTTTTCCTAATATCTAACCTGAACCTCCCCTGGTGCAACTTTAGCCCATTCCCCCTCATCCTATCACTGGACACGGGGGAGAAGAGACCAATCCCCACCTCGCTACAGCCTCCTTTAAGGTACCTGTAGAGAGCAATAAGGTCGCCCCTGAGCCTCCTCTTCTCCAGGCTAAACAACCACAGCTCCCTCAGCTGCTCCTCGTAGGACTTGTTCTCCAGACCCCTCACCAGCTTCGTTGCCCTTCTCTGGACATGCTCCAGCACCTCGATGTCCTTCCTGGAGTGAGGGGCCCAAAACTGAACACAGGACTCGAGGTGCGGCCTCACCAGAGCCGAGTACAGGGGGACAATCCCTTCCCTAGTCCTGCTGGCCACACTGTTCCTGATACACGCCAGGATGCTGTTGGCCTTCTTGGCCACCTGAGCACACTGCTGGCTCATATTCAGCCGGCTATCAAACAATACTCCCAGGTCCTTCTCTGCCTAGCAGCTTTCCAGCCACTCATCCCCCAGCCTGTAGCGCTGCTTGGGGTTGTTGTGCCCCAAGTGCAGGACCCGGCACTTGGCCTTGTTGAACTTCATACAGTTGGCCTCGGCCCATCCGTCCAGCCTATTCAGGTCTTCCTGCAGAGCCTTCATACCCTCGAGCAGATCAACACATGCGCCTAACTTGGTGTCGTCTGCAAACTTACTGAGGGTTCACTCAATCCCCTTATCCAGATCATTGATAAAGATATTGAAGAGAACTGCCCGCAAAACTGATCCCTGGGTGACACCACTCGTGACCGGCCTCCAACTGGATTTAACTCCATTTACCACGACTCTTTGGGCCCAGCCACTCAGCCACTTGCTGAATCATTGCATATTCCTGGGGAAGATCCTACAAAATCTGCAGAAAAGAACAACAAATACCAGCTGCAGATCATTTATATTTTAGTGCAGTGTATTTCTATGTGACTGCAAATAAAGAAAAGAAAAGAAAAGAAAAGAAAAGAAAAGAAAAGAAAAGAAAAGAAAAGAAAAGAAAAGAAAAGAAAAGAAAAGAAAAGAAAAGAAAAGAAAAGAAAAGAAAAGAAAACTTCTCGTTGACCTCAAAGTGTTGTTGACTCCTCTTACTCTTCTTGTAAGTAAAAGACTTCAGTTTCTCTCTCAGGATAGATAAATTGATGGTAATGCTGACAGACAAAATAAAGTAATTATGTTTTCAATGCAGATATTAACTTAGAGATGGTCTCCTGGGGGCTAACACATTACATGGAATTTTACTTTAAAATTACAATGCAATTGATGACTATTAATCTGTTTCATTTGTAAGGTATGTGTACTAAATAACCAATAGAAATAGTTGTTCCTATTGATAAACACTCAATTAGTAATAAAATTCAAGTACAAAACTGATAAGACTGTTTTTTTAGACAGCACTCCAATTAATCCAGAAGGTGTTGATTCCCAAAACAACCTCTGCAGTCATTAAATGGTATCTACTTATTGTGGAATTTACTGTACAGGGCAATTCTTCTCTTATAACATTTGCTTTGACTCTGTTAGAGTACACACCTCTCATGAGTAAGCTAGAGAAGCATTTCTCTGGTGCTATATTCTCAGGCCTTGTTTTGAAGTCAACAAGAAGATACCCACTGATTTAGCAGACTTTGGATTAGGTACTTGGCTGCTGTGCCAAACAGCAAGGAAAACTGTGCCTTATCAGTCCTGTGCTAAGTCTGGAATATGATCATACAAACTCTATGCAGTATTCATACTGCTTCTTACATCTTGATAGAGTCCAGGGTAATAGAAGGCTCAGCTGTGCTGCGTAATGGAAAAGAATGAATAAAACAAGTACATCAAGGTCTGTACTGTATAATACAGAAATACCATGGCAAGGAGCCATCCAACGTTAAAAATCTTGTTTCAGTGCTGGGCTTGCAAGACTCAGGCTATTCTCCAACACTCTTGATTGTGGACTTAAACACATGCACAGATAAAACTTGGTTCCAACAGAGCCTATTACTCAAAGCTCTGTGGAAAAGTAGGTGCACTCCTTGGTCTGTTCCAACCCCAGCAGCAGTACAGCCGTATTCATGATGTGCTTCATGTATTACTAAACACCCTGCTGGACATGAGGCTTTGTATCCCTAGCACGGATAATCAACAGAGCACATTACCTGCTTACAGATAAATGAGAGCTGGCTGTATCTGCCAAACATGAATCAGTGTTTCTGTTGGATATGGCATGTAAGCTTGAAGTTATATGGAATTTTAGGCCATAGGGTTCTTACTGGCTTTCTGATTGTTAATAGAAAAAGAATGTTGGCAACAGGAATGATTGTGTGTTCATCACATATCAAAAAAATGTTATAATATCTCAAAGTTTTAATAGGCTTTTGCTTTGCTATCATTACATATTGAAAACAATTAGAATGTTGGTATTTTATAGCATCACTTTGAATACTTCATTGCATTGCTGTAAGAAGGCCTGAACCAAACTCTTGGAGATTAAAGGGAAAAGAAACTAAAATACAGAAAAGCCAGTGTAACATGCAGTAAGTAAGAATAAGAATAAAAATATGAATTAGGAAATAATTAATTAGTTAATAAGGATAGTACTGTATTGTAATGGAAAGCCCTAGGGAAAAAAAAAAAAAAGAAAAAAAAGAAAAGAAAAGAATTTTTTTAGATACCATAAAGGTAAGTCACAAAGAAACAGAAAAAAATGTTAAGGAATGGTCATTGACAACTGAAGTTATTCAGGTCAGTCCATCGGTACAAGCAATGGATCCATTTATTCATATTGATCTGTTGAACTGCAGGTATGTAGATTCAAATAAGATAATTCTGAGATTCAGAATTTTATTTACAGTTTATTTTAAAATGCTGGCCACAGGAATATCGTTGTTGTCTTTCAAAGTTTCCATTAGTCTATCATTCTGCTTTGTACAAATGTGTTTAAAACAAATGCATAAATGTCAAAGGGCCTTAGAAAGACAGGGATTTTTAGTCAAATTTTTGTGTGAGTCTTCTGAATCTACTCAGAAATCTAAAATCCCAGCAGCCTTTCAGGATTCATTTTACCTTGGATACTGACAAATTGGCTGATTCAATAAGAGTAAACAATAATTTAACACTTTAATATATTCCTTTCAAGATTGGATAGTAATACATTCCAGGCTGATATTTAATGGAACATTTTTTCCTCTGGAACTGCAACTCTCTCTCTCCACTGACAGTAAAGTGAGGTACCGAGAGGTGAAGCTCCATTCATGTTACTAGACCTGCACATCTTTACACCCTCTGTAGCTCTGGCTCAGCTACAGACACTGATGCACATGAATAACCTTTTCACATTAATATCTGCCTCCAGAAGAACACTTGAATAAAGAAAGGTGTGTGTATGCATCTCTAGGGTCATGTCAAATTCCTACTATGTCTTTATTTTTGAATATGTTCCTCATCCAGAAGTCATTGTTAAAAATTCCTGTACATTGCAAGGCTTGTATTGAGGAAAGAGGGTGTCACCAGTTTCTGTGTATCTCAGGGGATTACGTCCTTTCTAAGGAAACATAAAACTGTGGTGAACAACAGCCAAGTTGTCTAGCGAAAAACTGAAACCAAAATTGCTTTTCTGAGATGAGGTAAGAAAGATAGGGCCAAGAGGGAATGTTTGCCTGATCCAAACACACAGGCAGCTAGTTTGGTATTTTTAGTTCAGATTGTGGATCCAAAGCACAATCCTATTTTCATTGGCAGTGAAAATCTTAACCAGCATAGACAATTCTTGGCTTGGATTACCCTACCAAATCTCAGCAGTTTGCTAGTTAACTCAGCAAGCCACATGTCCTGTAAGACAAAATTACCTGAAGATAGATTGACAGCACTGATCTGTTCCAAGTCAGTATCTTTTATTATTAGACCATTTAACTATTGCTTTTCTCTGGGATACTGGTTTTTATTACAGCTTGTACACTTTTCCAGAAATGTAGCAAATCATGTACAACTTGTTATAAAATGGAAGCCTGCAAACAATATTAGAAATCATTCAGAAGGCAGTGGAAATAAAATATTTGTTTCTTTCAGATTTTGAAAATATACAGCTAGACAATATAAATCAGATATTTTCCCTACTTGTTTCACTCTAACCTAGAAACGTTCAGCAAGTTCTGAAACATGGGTGAAAGGGCAAGATAAGAGTTAGATAGTCTGGGCCAGCTGGCGTATATACACGAGGCGGGATGGCTGGCAGTGAGCTCCCAAAGCAAAGAGGTACAGACACAAAAGGGATGTAGCTGGGGGTGATGGGTCACTTGCCTGGGGTTTGGTGTGAAAAATCCAAGGAAGAGCCACCTTGTGAGATCTTGAAAAGCAATTCATTAACAACATGTGTCAGATGGAGTAATAATAATAATAATAATTATTATTATTTCTATTTGTAAATGTTTAAAAGATGCTAAAATAGTCAGGAAGGCCGCACAAATACCATAACAAAGATAGAAACAACAGATCCAGTGCTTCTTTAGGAAAACAACAACAACAAAAACTAATAAACACATTTTTTCTCTTCTGCTTGTAACACTTTGGCTACAAACAGTAGAGTTAAGGCTCTTCTTACTTTGTGATACAGAAGAAATATTTGTTCTGTTCTGATGCCCGAGTTTTCATAGGTTGAATTGACTCATTTCTTCTCTGCTGCATCTGGGGCCCAGTAGCTGGAGACCTGTATAAGGAAGGGTAGGAAGTTACTTCCCTTGGTTATCCTGCACGTCTGAAAGTGTTTTGGTATTCTGGTCCACACTGATAGTATGAATAGTCTTTCTCTTTTATCTCTGTCAAGGAATTTTTAGATTTGAGATATCTGCTTTACAATTCAGGTGGAGCGAGAGAGAGAACCTGGGCTGAAGTTAAATCTGTCATATCCAGAACACAGCATGAATAATTTTCCTGCGACTTACAGTTTGGTGTAACTTGTTATGAAGATGTCAGTAGTTCATCTTTTTCTCTTTTTAAGTGGTGACAAAATGAATGACCAGAACATGCTCTCTGCACTGATTAGTAATAGAAGCTTTACAATGGCTAGCCTAGACAGACATTTAAAAGGCAAGAGAGAAGAATTTTTAAAAATGGCACAGTGTGAAAATTTCACCGTTCTTGTTGTAGGGTCTTTGTACCAGCGCTTCGCTCCTGCAGCAAAGGGGTTATCCATCTAGCTACTAAGCACAAACCTGAACTCCAATGAATGCTCAAATTACAAGCAAAACACATGCAGCTCAATAAACTGAGGGAGGGGGAGTGGTGGTGGGGTGGTGGGGGAGCGGAAGTAATAGAGAAAGACAAACTAATTTACATGTTTTTAGTGCTATCTATTCATCCAATGTTTGCTGTGACCTGTGTTTACTGTGCCTTCCTAACTGAGCATGATAATGCAAAGGAAGGATTGATCTTAATGGGAAAACTACAGACTTTCTCAGGTGACCTTTCTCGTAAAGTGAAAAAAAACAACAATTATCTATACAGGTAATGCTGGGAATCCCCATGAATCCAGCCTGAGGTGGGGAGACCTGGACAACTCCTAGCAGAGGACAGTGGTGTCAGTTGCAGAACAAACCCTATCTTCTTTTGTCCCTCCTGTTTTTCACCTGGTTTTAAACATGATTTGATTTCCACCCCTGCTTTAAATGTAAGCAGGAACTTATTCTTAGTTCCTAAAATAGAAGCAGAAAAAGAGTATTAATTGTTACTTTTACCAAATTTTAATGAGATGAAAAAAATAAATGCCTTAACCTCACTAGAGAAGATTTACTCATGGGGTTTTTGATCTTTCAGTTTAAAAAAAAAAAAGAAAAAGAAAAGAAAAAAAAAAAAAGAAAAAGAAAAGAAAAAAAAAAAAAGAAGGAAAGCCAGTTGGAGAAAATAAACTCATGCTTTTACTACAATTGGAAAGAATGATTCCATCTCACAATAGTAATACTCGTATTGCCCAGCTTAGTGGAAATGCAGAAACAGGAATATGGTTTCTAACTCACTGGAAATCAGCTTGCTCATATCTGTGACATTCAAAACTGTTGTTTTACTCTTGTACACGCATCATGTAACTGAGTTCTGGTGAGGAGGAAGCAGTGCTATTTCCCTTTAGGTTATGCGATTTGGATGGGAGGGCCATGTTGTTTCTATTTTTGTTGTTGTTGTTTGTGCCTGTATAATGTATATTCCTCATTGATAATTAAGTATGTGCTAGTAGAAATATGTTAAAGAAGCTGTAGTTGAGTTATTCAAGTACAAAAAGCTTGCAGAAATATTGTGTTCTGCAAGTTAACTGTAATTTTCAAGAAACCTTCAAAATGTTTACACGTATGAAGGGTTAGTGGGAAAATTTCCCACCAGTCATTGCTACTATAGCCATGTTGTATGAACAAAAAGGAAAATGTTTACTGACTTTGTTTTTCTTTTCCAGGCTCTGTAATCTGCAGTGAACCATGCACAGAATTTCTGCCTCTGGTGGTGTAACATTCCCTCTTCCATTATAATATACTCTGCAAAAGACAGAATACAAGTAACATGATGAGAAACGTTTACTCATAATTTTATTCCTTTTTATTATTATTATTATTTCTATTCAGGATAGTAAAACACAGGCTGCCAACTAATGTATCTTATTTCTGAGCTGACAATAAGGGGTGGTAAAGAGATGAGGGGAGGGGGGGACCTTGTCCATTTAGGTAGTTTAAATTACAGCTTAATGGGCTAACTCCAAAGTAGCCTAATTTTATATTCTTTATCCTCAGCTCTGTATTACTGAGCCTACTCCCACATGGATTCTCCTGCTATTCAATATTCAGAAAGTGCTTCCCTGTTTTATCTTTCAGGGACTAAATAACATTCATAACCTCTCCATAAGAAGCTGACCTCCACTGGCTGCTGATTCCTCTTCCCCACACAACAACCCGAGACTGAGAGGCAGAAAGAGCATGAAAAGTGATACCCCAGCTGCAGTGTGGGAGCATTTGCAGGGCTGCGCCAGACTCTGCCAGAAAGCCATGGAAATCCTCTTCACACTGGATCACTTAAAACTACACTGACCCCAACTACTAATGAAGGAACTTTGAAGAACATCATGTAACCCTGTCCCGGCACAGGGATATAAGGCTTGACCTAAGAGATACCCATAATGACAGATGTCTAAATCAGTAGATTTTAAATAGCAGCCTTGTATCTAGCATTGCTTCTGGCCCTTCTCCACCTCATGTCCTCAGGGCCTTTGCAATGGCCCAGCTGTGGGTATCCCCAACCCCATATCACTATTGCTATTACCCAGGCTTTCAAATGAGATGAGAAGATTTGGGTGTTTTTCTTTCATTAAAATGCAAACCAAAACCAAAACCAAACACAACCACTCAAAACCAAAACCAAAACAAAAAGCAACACAGGTTGAACAGTGAACAGTGACAGCATAAAAGTAAATGCAGCTTGGGATCAGGTCTTCATGGCAGATACCTAATGAGGAGCACACAAGCAAGGCAATGGTGCAGTGGTATTCTCCTGTAATGCCCTTCTGCCCTGGTGCTCAGCTCTCCAGAGGGTGCAGGCTTTGTGACTGCTTGGGTCCGTGCACAGGCACTGTTTCATGCTCTTGAAGGTTTTATGAAATGAACAACATGTACTGCAGCTCAGGTGTAGTGGGGCCTCAGGTAACACCATTGATGGCACAGAGGTTAGGGAGTGATTGACCTGTCTGCTGCATTACATTCATTTTGTGCTATGTATTCTGCTATACACCTAATATTACTTCATGAAAATATGAGAGGTTAGTTTGTGCAGTCAATGGCTTTGAGGATGTACTGGCCAGGATGAACTCAGTTTTTAGATTTTCACACAAGATATCTAAAATAGGAGCTTAAGGATTTGTTCCCAAAGGAGATACAGGCTTTTCCCACATCAAGGATCAACTTGCTATGGAAAAGGTGATTGAAATTACCCAAATTATGTTTTCTAAGAATGATGGTTTAGGTGACATGAAAACCGTCAGGTTTGCTACACATTGCCTCACCATTTTATTGCCTCTGAACAGCTCTACTGTTGAATCTCTACAAAATGAGATAAAATGGAACCCAAACTTATTTTCCTGTCCTTTCTAAAAGATTGAATGGTAAGCAGACAAGATTCACATTTCTGTTCTATGTTATTTTTTTTTCTCTGACTGCTACTCTCTCCTCTGAGAACTGGTCTCACCATCTGGTTAATAATGCACTGGTAACCATAATTAAACAAACATTTGCAAGATATCAAAAAATATCACGCATTCACATTTTTTTTTTTTCTTAAATACAGAATTAGTTTAATTCACCACGAACCTTCCCCTTATCGCAATAATTGTTAGTTTTATTTGCATATATTTTATTTTCCTCTAGTGTCTGGGAAATCTTAATAAAAATTTTCTGTTGAAGTTGGTCAAGCAGGTGTCTTAAGAGAAATAAGCCATACTGTTTTATGACCACACATTGACCTGGATTTTCCCAATAAACTATTGGCAGGTGAGAGGGGATTGTTTCCTTGCTGGATATTGGACGTCTCCTGAAAAAAGGATGGGTTTGATTCATTCAGATCAAATTTATTCCTCGTGTAACCTCACTGAAATCAGAAGAATTACATTAGAGGAGCAGTTTTTGCTGCATGAGTTTTATATTGGTTGGGTGTAACCTCCTTGCCTTGACGTGGGAGGATTTCTGAGATTCATTAACCTTTCAGAGCAAGTTTTATACCGAATGTTCATTTTGTCTTAGAAGCTAATTTAATTTAATATCTCTACAGCAAACAAAGCAATAGTTCAATTTGAGTGAAACCTTAGGTCATCCCCCAGTGAATCACTTACAGGTGGTTAATAGAGAGCAGTGTAAGATAGAAAATACAGCAAAATGAAAATGCCTCCGAATGTTCAAGAAAGGAACCAATTCATAAAGAAAGCCTGCATGACAGAGATGAAAGCACAGAGATTTATTCATCTAATTGGTGAGCCAGTTTTATACCAACATAGTACGAATGCCTGGATTGAGTTGTGTTAGTGTAGCTGGTGTCTTGAGCCAGCGGTTTCACTGTAATTTAATAATATACCTTAGCCTTTACAAGCATGTCCAGCTGAAACTGTTTTTCAAGAAGTTTGGCAGTAATGTCCAAATAATGTGTTTATTCCCATAAAACATGTACCCACAAAGTTTGAGTAAATTTGAGAGTTTTTCAACACAAATCCAGTAAATCCCTTCAGGTTTTTGGTTTTCATAAAGAATTGTTAATTTAATAGCACTCGGTGTGGGATAATATGCTTTTTCTAAATCCTAGGCAATAAGAAATCTTTTTTCTACTAGCAAATAACTAATACATATACATATTTATATTCTGGTAGCTTAAGACCCATAGCTATTAGGAGTTACAAGCATATTAGTTGTCAAAAGAAAAAAATAGTGTCCACTTTTTATGGGTATCTCCCAAACCAAAATCAACAAACCCTTGAAATTTAGAGTTAGGATTAAACTTCAAAACAATTTAAAAGGTCTACAGTGTGGAAATTTGGCTTTGACTTAATCAATTTAAAACAAACAAACCAACAAACAAACAACAACAAAAAAAAAAACAACTAAAGTCTACCTTGAAATCAGACTGTAAGTTACACATCCATTTAATAATCAATTCCTGATAGCTTCTGTCATCCTAATTGGAGTAATTGGGCTATCTTTTAGCATGGCTTCAGTAACAAATAGGGTTTATATGATCACACTGTGCTTGTGTGCCTTTAAGGTTTTCTTACCAATAACTTCTGAATCACTTGGCCAGTTTTAAGCCAGTTTGACTGAGGGCTGAGATTTCTGAGTTCCCAACATATTTTATGGAAGCAGGAACCAAGCCAGAGAAGGAAAAGCTTACAAAAGCCTCTGTGTGCTATTAGGCAACAGAGAAGTTGCATAGGAGATAGATTTTTTCTGATACCCACTGTCATAAATGGAGCTTCAACTGGAGTTTATAGGATCCATGGCAGTGCCCAAATCATTCTGGATCTCACACAACTGCTGTTTCTGTATTGTGCTACCATGTGGTCCTCACTGTAGATTTGCTATATGGGAAAAGCTAAGATAAGTTTCCCATCTTCTGGAATCTTTCTGTGAGCTGTTACAGAGTAGGATTGTTTAGTCTTCTTTGGCTCTGGGAAGGGGAATACCTTGGCAGTCTCCCCACTGTGGCTACCACCAGGCCACCAGCTGAGCAAGTTAGGTCTGTTTGCTTGGGACAGCAGTTCCTGCCTTCTGGAGGACAAAGGCTTTGCCATTTCCTTGAAGGAAGCGAGGTGTCAGGGATCTTGTTTCTGGTTTCCCAACTTCCTTCCTGGTGGTCACGGAAACATTTCTCCATCCATTTTACTGCCACGGTCTAGGAAGCATTTTCTGGCTAAGCTGTCTGCTTTCCCCTTTGTGCAACAGCATTCTGCTCCATTCAAAATATTTTTAAAACACTAAAGAGATTAGAACATGAATTCTGGGCACAAATTTCTGTCCTACTTTCAAGTAAGAGCTCACTTTCTGCTTCTATAGCCCTCATAGCCTTACTGGAAAATACCATTGACACCACCAGGGTCACACACCTGAGTATGGCAGCTGCCATAGTATAATTGCACAGACCTTCATGTTTAGTATGAAAGTGTCAGGTGCCAATGATTTCATGTGTACATACATTTTCCTCCACTATATTAAAACTAATACCAAAAATAATAGCAACTCTAATCATCCCTGTAAAATACCACCACTACTGTTAAGCACTGCCAAATTCTCACCAATCCCTCATTTTTCCTTTGTTTAAATTCTTTGAAGGTCTGCAAGTTCCTCAACATCATCTGTATTTATTAGGCATGGCATAAGGTTCTGCACCTTTATGTTATGTAGTGAAGACATAGCTAAATAAATGCTAACTAAATAAATGCTGGGAATAAAATTCAAGTATTAGTACCTGTCAGAAATAGTTCTGGCTCTGTAATCAGTAGGGCACTTTTTTGCTGACATGCAATATGTGGACAAATGAATTATGAGGGAGTTATTCTGCTTAACATAGTTATAAAACCAAATGAAATGTCTCTTTGAAATAAACATCCATTAACAAAGGTTATTTTAGCTAAATATCAGTTAATCATTTCAAATCTTTTGCTTGGTCATTACTTAAGTAACAGCAAGCAAATCCCATCCTTTCAAGCCTTATTAAATCCTTCCTTCACACTGTGTGTTTAAATACAGCTTGGTTTATATTCAGAGGGTTTCAGCAAGGATTTTTCAAGGTACATGTTATTTCTCTCTTCTCAGTGACAAGGATTCAAGAGTACAACCATTGATTTTAAAACGCACCAACTGCTTACAGCCAACACTGAGATGTTAAAATAATAAGGATTTTATTTTCCTCTTCTCCGCTTTGTGGCACAATTTTACTGGGTGTTCACACAAAATGTCATAAGGAATTTTGCTCTTGGGAAAAGAAAAGGGAACAGAAATGAAAAACATCCTTGTAATTGACTAACAGCTTTGTGTGAGCATTAGTGTTTGAATGGAGTCTAGGGGCTGGGACCTAAGCTGTTGCTGGATGTTAAATAAGAAATATATTTTTGATTTTTTCTTTTCTCTTGGCTACAGCTATGGAAACATATAATGCAGTAAGTGCATTCTGTTGTACCATCCATGACCTCAATGAAGTGGGAGAAAATGNTTTTTTTTTTTTTTTGCTGTCAGCCTCTCATCCTGTTACAGATTTGAGTTTTACTCCAGCATTACTTCCAGTCTAATTGCATTTGACGCAGCACTGTTACTGTGCTAGTGCTAGTCAGCATAACGGGAGGCCTGCATGCAGCTAGTATTTATAGAGTAAGTACAATCACTTGCTAAGCCCTACAAACATCAGCCTTATGAACTTCCTCATTTTCATTAAAATACAGGTTTCTTTCCACTTGCCTATAGAGGCAATACAGACAAGGTATTTATGTGCTGTCAGTGGAAGCTGCTTGCATTGAAAAATGAGGCTAGGGAAGTAAAAAAGCTTGCCCTATTTAGTGTAACTGTAAATTAAAAATAGCAGCTTGTGGTCAAGTGTAAAAACTAGTGCATATGTTTACTAGCAAAATACTGATAAATGCAAATTACTAATGCCTGTGTGTTTGTATGTTAAAATTGCAGAGCTGTTTATATGTTTGAACATCTTAGAGGATGTTCTTTTCATTTTCTGTTCCCTTCGATGGGCATAAATACAGTGCTCAAAAGGTAAAATTGTGTGTTTGTGCCATTCCAAAGCAAGATATCTAGATCTGTTTGTTTGCTTTTGCATCAGTTTTGCTTCAATTTGGCATTTCAGAAACCTGCAAGTCAATCTTCTCTGGCATTCTGTTAACACCTGAACCCATATATAAGCTAGATCTGCAATAGTCTGGGGCAGAATTTTATTGCTCCCATATCAGGATATTCAATACACAATAAAGGGAACATATGACTTTCATATCTCTAAAGTGATGCCTGGAGCAAGTTGCAGTATTAGTGCTCTCAGACTCAGTGCTGCACAGTTCCAAGTACATCCTCAAGGATGTTAAGCAGTCTCAACTTGTGGCTTGTCTACCCATGAGAGCTGAAAATGTAGAATATTTGGCAGTAGCATGCTTTGCTTTATGCATATCAATTACTTTCCCAACTTGAGGAAAGACAGTGTGTGGGTTATAGCACTGGGCTGCACAGATGCTGACCTTAGTTCTCTCTTTCCAGTCATTTTTATATAATACATCAAAGCAACCTATCTTCAATATGCAAGCATTTTTATTTACTCAATGCAACCTTTCCCTTCCCATTCAAAATACATTGTACCAAAAAGTTCCAAAACAGAAGGACACCTGCAGATATGTGTTGATTCACACTTGTGCTGACAATCTGAAGGTTCATGTCTCTTTTCAATGAAGATGAAAAGGAAAAGATTTGTAGGACTTTATTGTCCAGGATTCTGTTTCATAAAATAAAACATGAGCCACCTACCTTTCCTCATACAGTGCTGTGACTTCCCTGTGAGACACATTCCCTGGGATCCCCTTTCTCCCCTCTCTCCCCAAATTCTCATTTTCTGTGTTTTAAGCTTTAGTGTAAGATGCTTCTGAAAGGCACCCCTCCCCTGCCTGAATGCTCAGATGGAAGTTTTTAATTATTAAAGAGCATGAATCAATTACCTCTAGGTTTCTGGTATGCCAAATCTTTCTTTGTCTTTGAGGTTTTTCTAGCAAGGACTGTTATTTTTGTCCTAGTGCAACACTGAACATAGCATAAGTACACAGTAATGCAGACACAGCCCTGAACCTCAAAAGAAGGGATAGGTGAACACAGCTGTGGTGTCCCTAGTTATATGCCAAAGTGGCTTAGGACTCCTATATTTTTTCTCTGAAATCCTAGACAGAAAATGGCTGCATGCAATGCAGAGCATGTGTGCTATAAGCCTGCCTAAGTTCTGGATGCATCAGACTTTCAGCACATGAGCAGATGAGTTTTCTGTTTTATATACATTGAAACCAACAAATTCAGCTCTGCAACGTATGGATAGAAAAATGGGCAGTCCCAGAGGATTCATTTATGTGTGGGGCTCACTGCGTGTGAGTCCATTTTACTGCGCTTGCAGACATGAAGCAGTCAGGTCAGACCTACTGCTAGACTTTCCAAAATCCCTTACAATTGCAAGCAGCAAGCTAGTAGAGAGGGGCTTTGCCCTGCAGCTGGTACAGTAAATTTGCTCCGGGCTTGGGCATTCTGTTGCGTCTACAAACTGCATCCTCAGAGGCAAATGCATTTCCCTTCCCCATAGGTCTGAAAGGTCTCGTGGAGGGCATAGGCTTCTGCTCAGCAGATATGTGGGAGGCACAGAGGAACCTGGGTTCAGCCAATATCTTCACTGTAGCTTGTGCCCTGCACATCCTAAAGCAGGGCATGAAGTAGCAGCCCAAAGTGGAGCTGTGGCTGTCACTGTTCAGAGGCTTCATGAACCTCACACTTCCACAGCATGGCAGGACTTCTAGCTGTGGTGTTTAGCACAGGACTGATCCTGAGGTTTTGCTCCTGACTTTATGAACACCATTCTTCCCCCAGTAAAAACAATACTAGGCCAGATGAATGTCAAGGTTTTGCTCTTCACCTCTTAAAACTTCTATGAATCATGAATGCTACAAAAGCTTGTAGAGCTACATTTTTAATGTGCATCACATCTGTACATCTCTAGAATCATCCATCTATATGAACAACAGCTGAAACACCTCATTCTGTACAACTGCCAAAATCCTTTATGTACATCACATTAGTCAACACAGAAGGAATCAGTTATTTTTATAAGGAAAATGCCACCAAATCCTTTTTCAAATATTTAAAATATTTTGGCAAATCACATTTTTACAGTCCTTCTACAGCTGTTTCATACTGAAACAAAACATAATACTGCAGATGATGAATGTCATAGAACCTCCCCTCTGATTTTATTAGCTCGTTTGCACAGACAGTTGAGACCTAGCACAAAAAGCAAACAGTTGCAGTATAAACTCACATTTCTCTATGCAGTTGGCTTATTATGCCACAATGTGCTGCCACATTGGCAGCACCAGCAGCAGTGTGTGCAGCCAGGGTAGGGTGGAACCATACCATATAGGCATAGCATGGAGGCACCCAAAAGGTGAAGTGAAAGAAGTGGAAACATACACAGTCTTTAATAGAACTACTGCGAGGCTGTTTTCCCTCCTGTGCAAGCACCCCTCCTATATATGTTGCACACTGCAACATGATTATATGTGTCATGAGCTGTGATTTGGTCAGTCATATGTATGCATGTCTTGCCACATGTCTGAATGAGCACTTACAACATCACCTGTCACCAGGTACCCCCCAGCACAAAACTACTGCTCACCCTGATGTGCCTAGGAAATCCTTGGGGATGCTGAGAAGAAAGATCTGGCTGTGGAGCAGAGGTGAGGTTGTGGAGGGCAGGCTTGGCCCTGGGCTTTAGGCAGGGAATCCTTCTCCTGAGCATTAAGGTGCAGGAGCAGAGGTGGCAAAAGAGAAGAAAATGGTTGTGGCCTGGGCCTTCCCATGCTCCAAACAACATACCTGCCAGCAGGACCAAGGGAGTGAGGTGGCACCTCATGGACGCTGAGGTACTGATCAGCCAGTGGCAAGGAACTGAGAGGCTGCAGGTATCCAACTGCCCCTGTACTTCTGCTGTAAAAATGCCTATGAGATGTGATCTGTGGGGTTGGCTTGACTGAATTTAGGAATGATCAAACCTGATTAGATGAAGACTCTTTATTTACTTATTTATTTTTCATTTTGCTAAAGGGAAACTTGTACTGTCAGCAAGACCCAAAAGGCTGATAATTCTTTCTTCCCTAACAGGCCATACACCAATGGTTACTCCTGTATAGACTACCTTCTTTTTATTTCATTTTTTTTTTTCTCTTCTTTTCTTCTGTGGCTTTTTTATTACACAATAGATCGAGTCTTATTGTTTTACACTGTTTCAGAACATCCACAACAACAGCAAATAGATTTACTCTGGACTTACACCAGTAGGAGTGACAGCAGAATCTGGCATGTTTTCCTTGTCAATGCACTAAACGCTTCCTTTCTCTGCCCTTCCAGCTGGGCAGCTTCAGAGCCTGGCGAAAGAGAGACACTATTTTTAATGTCTCATTCAAAGAGCAATGCTGTAGAAGTGGCAAATAATAGTTGCTTTCAATGCAGGAAACAACACACAGTGCTACTGTTCCTATTTTATAAGCTACATTAAAAAATCTCTTCATGTTGATTTTATAATTATTTGTGCTACTTCAGTCTATAGAGTTTTCATTTAAAAGTTTACTGTTAATCAATGCTGTATTTAGAGCATTTTTGTGTGTGTGTGTGTGTGTGCATATGTCTGTGAATTTTAATATGCTAAAGAACCTCCTAAGTAGGGTGCAAAAGGTGATTTGGAAAATAAGGTTTTTAAGTACTTCAGTAAAATAGCACATATAAATAGTACCCTAAAAACCCCTTACTCTGAAAACATTATTAAGAAGTCTGGTAAATCAAACTCTAGAATGTTAATTATGCATGGATATCCTTAATACAGAATAAATGCATTTTTTTTTCTAAATGTGGGCCAGAAATTGACCATTTTCCTTCAAAGGCAAAAGGTGTGCATTAATACTAAGGCTACCATGCCTGTCAAATTCCAGTCCCTACTCTGAGACAGAAGGATACTGCATACCCCAAAAGTATATAACTTCTAAATTAAAAATAACTTTTTAATATATGAAATGACATACTTTACTCTCAGCTTTGTACCAAGAAATGTGATTTGGGCTGATTTTTAAAAAATACTTAAAAATATAATCAGACAGAATAAAGCTATTCTGCAAGAGAACATGGAAATCTGGCAGAGAAAGAAGCAAATAGAAGCACACCATTGTACTGAAGTGCTGAACAACATTAATAATTGGACATTTCAAATATTATACAAATAAAAGTAATGATATACTTATTTAAATGCTTTTACAACTAAAGAAAAATAAAATTATCAACACTCTTCTGAGATTAGATGTATAATGTGTATGGTTCTTCACATTCAACATCCAAGCACTGGGATGCTTTGTGATGCCCAAGCCACATGAAGAGAAAGAAAACAGAGAGAGACAGGCAACAAGGTTAGGAGGGAGCCAGAAGTTTTACTGAGCAGAAGAGTAGCCAGCTAAACAGCCCTTACTTTCCTGCTATAGACGGAAAATAAGCACAACTGCTGACTGAAGCCTCTAGTAATCATAGCTTGGGATATTCAGCACAGTCGTCTTCACAGAATATCTTTATGGAGAAACACCCATTTTGTATCCTGGAATAAAACTGTTTCAGATCAGGAATTTTTGCATTAATCCTGTCTTTTTTGTAAGTTATTAAAGCACTGTGCAGAGCATGTGTTTACATTGCTGGCAACCTTATCACATGCTGGGCCAAGCGCATGGGGTCTGTGGAAGCCTGCTGAGAAAATCCTGAAGAAAGCCTGGTGCCCAAACAATGGGCAGAACTTGTGCCAGGCAGAGTGGCTGTGGGAAACAGATGAGGTGCATGCCCTTCTCACATCCATGCTTTGCTGGTGGTGCTGGAAATTATGTGGTTGGCCCCCTTTCATATTAGGGGATGCTGAGAGGAATTAGACCCAGACCCACGCAGGATCTCTAGGAAGAAAAAGTTCTATAGGGATCTCTTCCCAGAGCTGCTTGTTTTCCTAAGCAGTCTTTCATGAGTCAAGAAAATGCCAGAGCTCCTAGGCAGGCCTAGGAGAATGTTGCTTATGGTTGCTATAAATACAGTGCAACTCTGGCTTAGTTAACATTTTTTGTTCTTTTTACCCTTATCTCAGAGAACAAGAGGCAGAGGAAATGCATACCCTGTCCCTGACCTGAGCATTCCTGGACATCTGTTTAGGGGAAGAACTTTGACATAGAGCAGAGAAGAGGTCTGTAGGGAGAGGTGGGCAGAGAAGTGTTGCAGAGACAGAAATGCCCTTTGTCCACATAGAAGCAGAAAGATCAACTAGCTTTGAAACTGCTCTTTTAGTAAATTGTGCTTTCTTTTTCACAAAGGTGGTGTTTTCTGATAGAGATCAGGACACGAGGAATCCCTACTTCACTGTATAGTGGTTGGTGCGAGGGATCAGCCAAGAACTTATCTTTTTTTTTTTGGTGAGAGATAGTCCTAAGGAAAAATGCATAATAGGTATGCATTGTCTTATAAGGGTGCCCGAGCCTGTTGACAAAAAGGTACAGCTTCTTACCAGAGGCCTCTTCTAGTTTTTTNTTTTTTTTTTTTTTTTTTTTTTTTTTTTTTTTTTTTTTTTTTTTTTTTTTTTTTTTTTTTTTTTTTTTTTTTTTTTTTTTTTTTTTTTTTTTTTTCTCAGATGAAGTTATTATTCTGCTACAGAAAGTAAAGGTTTTGCTTCCCTTCCCATAAAAATTCCACCTACTTTAAAAATAAAAGAGAAACATTTATTCTTCCTGCTTCTGGTCCTCATCCAGACCTTCACAATCTTGCAATGTGTTTATCTTGGAAAACAGGGAAATGTATGTATTTTCCCTGTATTGCAGATGGAAAATTAAGGCAAAAGTGGACTAAGCATCACACACTGAAAGAAGCTGAGCCCAGCAGCCCTAGGATCTAAACTGTGGTTCATGAACCAGAACGAAAGCTGCTGCAAAGTGGTGAGAGAGCTGCTGTAACAGGAAAAAACACCTGAGATGTGTGTGGACCTGGAGCTCCTGCTTTCACTATCACGTGCATCAGTGATACACAAACAGACTCAGCTTGAGAACTCCTCACCTAGATAAAGAATCTGGGTGAAATATGTCTACAAAATGCTTTTATAACCATAGTTTTATGTAGCATAGTCCTACTCATCTGTAGGTCAAACACAAGCTGTGGAACATGCCTGGTCAGCCCTGGAAGACGAAGAATGGAGAGTCATGCAGGGAATGAGCCTATTTCTATCTGCTTCGTGACCGACTGAGGCAAGCAGGGTTGGGCTGTGCATGCTCAAATTTACGTCCTCGCCATCTTCCCTGCTTACCTGCTCCCAGTCCTCCCAGCAATCAAGCAGAAGGGTAGTTGTGGCAGCAGCAGCTCCTGCTGCAGGGATGTTTGAGGAGGGCTGCTACGTTTATGGTGGGGAAATGCAGGGAAGGAGGTGGCTGCCAAGGCAGGGAAGGGGACGTGGAGACAGATGGCTGTGTGCACAGGCAGCAGTTGGCTGTGTGTGGAACAGCGTGTGGGAGGTTGCACAACTCAGAGCTGCTCCCTCCAGACAGTTCAGGTTGGATTACCCCCGTGGAGCCTTAAGCTATAATCATCATCTCCATCCCTGCAAGATAATGCCAGCATGGGGTGGCCACACAAATGCTGACCTCCTGATGTGCTGTATCTCTTCTTTCTACCCTTTGGTTTCGATTTGGGATTTTTCTGCATGCAGCACTCCTTTCTGATTATTCTGGAAGTGCTTGGGGGATTTGTAACACTAATAATGTATGGTAGGTTTGGCTGGGAAAATTCAGTTTAACAAAAAATGTTGAGGTTTTGAAACTTATTTTCATTCTGTGTTGGAATAAAATCAAAGTCTTCCAAAAACTGTTTTGGAAACTGAGCAGAGCAATCCATTAGGGACCCAAGGGGAGGCAGGAGGTCCTTGCTCTGAGCTGAGCAGAGAAAGACCTGGGTCTCTCCTCCCCCAAAAGTGGGCCCTAGCCAGGGAATATTCAGAGGTACAGTTCCTTTGTTCTGGTTCAGACTAGAAATTCCATTCTGGACCTCATTACTGAAAACCCATATATTTTCATTAGAAAAAAAATCATCGCTGTATATTTGTATTTTCTTTTGAAAAACTCCAGGTCAACCCAAAATTGGGGCCATGCAACAGAAATTAAGTACACAGGTTCTCAGCATTCATTTAATTTTTCTTCTAAGTATGTACTGGGCTACATTGCTTAACTTGGTGTTTATATTTTATTTTAAAATGTGCAATTTACAAAATAACAATATAAATCAAAGACACAGCAACTAAACTTCTGTGGGAAATGGCCTGGCTTGCCTCTCAGCCACTGCTTGCCAGCTTCACTTCTGAAAATCATCTGACACTGGAGCTGCCTTGAGAAATGCACTGAAGGGTTTCCAAGCCATGTACAAGATTAGTAAAATAATTTCAGGAGCAACAACAGCACGGCTCTCCACCTCAGTACCCAGCTGTGCTGGAGGGATGAGCCAACAGCAATCTTGTGACCTTCAACGAGGACCAACGCGGACTCTTGAACATCTGCAGGGACAACCCTGCAAGGGTGCAGGCTGGGGACAGCTGGGCTGGTGCAAGACATGGACAAATGGGCACGAGTTCAGCAGGGCCCTGAGATGCGGCTGGAGCAGTGGCCATGTGAGGGGAGGCTGAGGGACCAGGGCTGGCCCAGCCTAGGGGAGGTGGTCATGGAGAGGGAGCCAGGCTCTTCACAGTGCTGAAGCAGGAGAGTTTTGTACCAGACACAAGGAGAAGGCTTTTCCCCATGGGGACAGCAAGGGAGGCAGTGCTGGCTCTGTCCTTGGGGGTTTTCCAGCCCCGCTGGGACAGCCTTGAGCAGCCAGGCCTGGTCTCAGAGCTAAGCCTGCTGCAGTAGGGCTGGGCCAGGGACCTCTGGGGTCCTGTCCAGCCTGAATTTGCCTCTGAGCCCCTGATTTTGCTGTTATGCAGACCCTTCTACAACAATTTTATGCCATTTCAAAAACAAAACCCTGTGCACTGAAGGTTCTGTGATTCATCAGAGCTTCATTTTGACAGTCCTAGAAAGAAAGGGCCACTTTGCGTGGATGGGAGGACAGGACACTTCCCCTCCCCCTGGGGAAGTGGAGCAGCAGGAGACATGGTGCATAACCTGGAGCCTTGGCTTTCAAAGCTGCACACGGTGGAGAACACTCATCTCTATGGCATTTTTTTTTTTTTTTTCGCTGCTACATGCACTCCACTGGAGGCCCAGGGGAAATACTGGCAGCCAGCATTTTGTTTAAAATTGCACTGAAATTTCACTCTCCTACACCCCCATAAACCCCATACCAACTGCTGCAGCCTGTCACCTAATAACATGGTCTAGACCTAGAGACGGAATAGATTCATATGGTCATCTCATCCTTCTCTCTTCTAATTCAGAATTGCTTCCTATAATGCACAATTTCAAATGCTTTGGTTGGCCAAGTCTGAACAGACTCCTGTTTACCAATTTCTTGAAGTACTGTTCCCCAATAGATGTCACTGTTTAGTAAATGTCACATGTAGAAAACTGTTTTAAGAGATATTACTGTTAAGGGACATTTTATATTGCACTATCAGCTGTCTTGAAGTGGTAGGAAGAAGAAAAGGGTATATACTCCTTTCAGAGTGACAAAAGATTTTCTTCCATAGGCCTTTTTTTTTTTTTTTTCTTGCTATATATAAAAGTTATTTATGATATGATCCCAAAATTCATGTAATTAAATCAATTTGGAATCAATTTCTCCATCTTTGATCTGATCAATCTGTTTCCAAATGAATCTGCCAATTCACAGCAAAAGCTTTTTTTTCCAGTTCAGTGGAAAGTGGTGTTATTTCACTATCAATTATGTATGACAATCTAATACAGGCCTGATACACACATGCAGGTGGGAGACCAGTTTGCCCATTAGGAGGCATTAATGACATTTATTCCTCATTTCACAGAAGGCCTTTGTCATAATATCACCTCTAATCCTATTTTCTGCGTCTAACAGGAAATATATTAATACTTGCTTCTTAAAGAAACGTTGCAGCTTCTTCTCGATGTTGCCTCAGGCTTATCTTTAGTCTTGTGCGGCTGAGGCTGAGAACATGCTCAGCATCTGGAAGATGGGAACTGGAGAATGACAGCAGGAAATGTTTCCATCTGAGGGAGAACCAGACTGCAAAATTCTGCTGCAAATTTCAAGAGTCCAGCGTTTTGGGGCTTCCTGAATCAGGGCTTTGTTTCAGCCCTGGAAAATGACAGGAATCCTTTGTGCAAATTGGGTCCAGATGTGGGACTGGATATCACAGATCACCCAAATTCTTAGCTGTTTGCACATCAAATTTCATTTGCAGACCGTGTCCAGTTTTCAGATTGCTTCTTATTCAGTCAAAGAAGTAGCCAAATCCTGCTTGCTCCCTGGTTGATAGGGGGTGACCCTGTTTGAGAAAGAAGGACTTTGCTGGCCTTGTGGTGTCCCTCCAGAGGGGAGCAGAGGCTGGAGCAGAGCGCAACCATCCTTTTGTGCTGGGTGTCCCTCCTTGTCCCCCTCCCTGGGGCTGCACCACAGGGCATCCCAACACGTGTGCATGGGGCTGGGCAGAGGGCCATTGGGTGCCACATGCTCTCTGGTGTGCACTGCCTGGTTGCTTGTGTTATGAACCTGAAAAGACAAGGCAAAATACCGTTTCCTTAAGACAGACTGATTTGTAGCTGTATTCTGGGTACGCTTACACATACTGAGGTTGGGGGAAGGTGATGGTATCTACCAGCAAAGCATACCACTTATCCCATGGAGGGCTGGGCCATTCCAGTATGTCTTATATAGCGTACATTTTTGTTGTCTGCAATGGATAGAGAGGAGCCCTGAGGGAGTTAATAAAGCTCATGCTGAGAAGTTTTAACTTAGACATGCATAAGGAATAAATTAATTTTTAATACATTTTTTAAGAAGCACTTTTTTTGGCTCGAAACCATCATGCCTGGTATGTTTATAAAGGCACCCGTAGCATGCTCCAGTTCAGAGTTTGTCAGTGTTTCCACTGTAAATGCTCTTTTCAGAGGTTTATATTATAATTCCAATATAAAATTCAATCCAGGCAAGAAAAGACTGGCATCAGTATTGGCCTGGGAGTGATGTTTTCTTTAATGATATTTTTAATTCATTTCTTTTTGCTTATCAGCATTTGATTAATGCAAATTAATGAGTGCTTTCATCTTTAATCATTGTTAAACTTAAAATGGTATCCTGACAAGGTACTTGGGATACAAATGAATTTCTGGGTGTTTTTCACACTTGCATAGCTTAAAAACATTTCAAAAGCTATAGTTTGAATTCTGTAAGACATGAGCTCATTTTCCACAATGCCCTATTGTAGTATTTAAGAGAAAATATTACCCTAAGTGGGAATTTTAAAGACCAGGTCCCACTGAAGCTCCCTCAGAACTGCTATTTTGCAGTTTGGACCCATGTCCCTGCTCAGCAGCTGTTGCAGTCACACTGGCAGGTGAAGGATGGTGAAAGCACACAGGGTGAAGTTCAGCTCACTGGCAGAAAGCTTTCTTAATGGGTATCACTGAGAGGGGAGAGACCATTGCGTATATGAACCCTCCCCTTATACATATTTTTCCCTCTCTAAAACATGCATACTTACAAAACCACCAAAGGATGTGAGAAGCTCAAAATTACATTCATATATTTTAAAAAAATCAATATTAGTTTTAAATAAAAAGCTTTATAGTTCAAGGTCTACTTATGAAAGCAGAAAAATCCAGTGTTAGCCTAATGAAGCAGTTTCACCCTTATCAGCTTTTTTTTTGTGCCTATAGGCTTTATAAAAGTCTCTCAGCACCAGGTAACATTATATACCATATGTGTTGCCTGCAGTACCTCAGCACAACAGGGCAGATTAAGGACAGAGTTTCCGCCTACCCTTTGAAGATTTATGTCAGACCTTTCAACCTTCTGTGAAAACAGTTTGGTGATTTAATTCTTTTTATGATACTCAACAACAGCTTTTATACTTCCACAAACACTGTGTAGCTCTCATGCTGTAAACAGTCATAAATTCAAGCAGTCTTCTCCATATTGGAGCAAGGCATGACAGAAAGCAATAGGGTTCAAGGACATGTGAACTTTTACTCCTGCTTATTGGGGTTCACAACACTTGTTGAGTTCATAAACTTTTCCTTTCCCTCTAATTCTTTTTTCACCCTAATTTAAACAAACAAATATGCTTGGGCATTTTTTTTTTTCTTCCTTAACTAAGCAAAAACTTATGCCATGCATTATGAATGGGAGAGCATGCTTCAAATCCAAGACTGACACATATGGAGACCATATATAGTGTAATGTATCTGGCTTGCTGCTCCTTCGCCTCCATCACTGGGCTGTACCCTGTGTACGCTCAGAGTTTCAAGACAGCCTCCTTAGAAGTCACGTCTGTGATATGAGATTGAGCTCTCCAGCTTTTATTCACCAAGAAATGAACCTAACTGCATTTTGGGCCTCCTATTGTAACTTCTACATGCCTTACAAATATGAATAGATGTATTACACACTGCATTACTGAGAAGTACTTTTATGGCTGTGGAGCTGAATTGGAGAGAGATTAAATGACTTGGTGAAGGTCACACAGGAAATTTGTGACAGAGCCAAGAATTTCCTGAAAGCCAACCTACTGTTTTTAATTATTGATTTTTTAGTCCTTCTTCGGTAGTATTCCAAGTTGAGGTGAAGCCTGTATTGTGTATTCATCTCTGTATATACACTCACTAAGAGAAACTCTGCAGACCTTTCTCTAAAGAGCATCTCCAAGCAGAGAAAGGAGACAAAGGGCAGGAGAAAGCACTCATTAGCTGCACCCCACGCGTGTCTGAAGCTAAAACACAGAGCCAGTAATGCAGTTTGCTCCAGGCCACACAGGAAGTTTGCAGCGGAGACAAGGAATTTAATCTACATCCCCTGAATCCCAGTCCAGCGCTTTCAACATCTTCCCTAACCAGTTCATATTTCATATGATATGTAGTCTATGCTGTATAGCTTTGGATTTTTTATTTTTTTTCCCTCTTTCTCTTCCTCTCTGAAATAATGTAATCCAGGAACATTTGCAGTGAACTTTTGAACCTTTGATGTTGAAGTAGTTTGGAAATTAAGCAAACTGTGTTTCCATTTTGTTAATTGGAATCACTCTGCCTGGGATCTTTTAGCAGCCTCCACATGGTTAACTTCAAACTCTTGTGTCAGTCCAAAAGGGAAGAAAAAAAATCAGCTCCCATTAAATGTGTTAAACACTTTAACTGTACAAAATGTGGAGTGAGGTAGATCTTTAAAAAACTGAATCAGGAGAACGACAGGCGTCTGCCTGTGTACTTCCTCCTGCCTGGGTTGAAGGTCATTATTTTGAACTAATAGCTGACCTCCGTGGCCTCTGGAAGACCATTATGCTTAATGGCCTGAGCTAATTTGCTGTGCTACAGGGTTGGCTGATCTTTGTTTTAATCTCCTGTACCTTCTCCTGCTCTTGTGGGGAAAGCAACTGCTCTGATATAATCCAGTTGGCACCAAATTGCCTAGGGGAGGTAACAGGCGAGCTGCTGTGAGACAGGACTATACAGTAATTTGCTGAAGCTTGACTCTCCAGGAGAAAAAAAAGGAAAGGAAAGGCATATGCATACACACACACACACATACACATACACATATGTGTGCACACAGGGCAAGAGGGAGGCAGAGCGGGAGAGTGAAGGTGGGTAGAGGGGAAAAAATGTGCAAGAGAGGGAACGAGGGAAAGTGTGAAAAATGGAGACACACTTTCAAAAATAAATCTACATTTCTAACCCCATTTTCCTTTCTTTAAGCTGCTTGGAAAGAATAACGCCCAGATGATTTGCTGCCAGGAAACAGAAATAGCTTCGTTAGTACTCTTCCTCACAAAATCAAGCACCTATATGAAAAGCAAAACTCCTTCACCAGCCACACGTGCCCGTGTATCTCCCAGCATTACTGAAGAGGCTGTCATGAGTGACTGGTGTAAAAATCAGCTCAAATAGAAAGCAAACACAAAAAGCATCAGCTGTTACAGACATATTCTCAGAGCTGAGGCAAGGTCTCATGGGGTGCTGCTGTCATAATCTTTGTCCAGACGGAGGCATTTTTGTCTCCTTGAAACCTTTCTGCAGGTCTTCAGCACAGGGACGATGGAGGACAGTCTGACTTGGGGAGGAGCAGCATGGCCTGAGGGGATGTGGGGCTGCAGAGCAGGAGACAGGCTCTTATCCCTTCTCCACCCTCAGCATTCTCACAGAGCCTTTCCCTTCTGCCTTAGCTTGCATCATTTTGTCTTTGCTCCTTCCTTTGTTGATTCTCATCTCCTGTACACGTCCCCTGCCCCGAGCAAGGGAGATACACAATGGAAAACTGTCAAGTCAGCAGCAAACTGAAGATTTTATAGTATGCGAGAGCTGGCAAGATGAGGAGCAAAGCTGATACACATACATGTGGTTTTGTATCTGCAGTCACACATGCATGAAATACCCCAGAAATGTGCACAGCATAACCAGCTATTGCAAATTACAGGTCCTTGTTCTTCCTTTTTCCCACTGATTTTCCACAGTCTGTTGCTCTTGCTGATATCTTGTCTAAAGTGCAGGCTGCCTGTTCTTGGAGTCTTGGACACTGCTTCATATCTGAGCTATGCAGAAAACTGAAGAAGCAACCAGATCTTGGAGTTGTGTGTAATGGTTTTCCCCACCTGAACCCATGGCAGGGAGCAGTGCCTCCATCTGGGGTTTCAGTCCCTTCTGTGCTGAGTCCTTCTGGACACAGGCGGTAAAAGTCCCAGACTGCCCTGACCCCGTCACTGAGGCTCAGTCCTACAAGCTGCCAGCTAAGTCAGAGGAAACACATTATTTGTCCCCAGCACTCAGCCCTGACCTTGGGGCTGCCCCTGTTAACGGTGTCTGGACTGTCGTGGCCAAATTACCTCCAACAGCAGCCTTAACGTTGAGGGATGGGATGGGATGGAGATCTATCAGTGTCAGCTGATATGCTCAGGTCTCTGGATTCTTAAATATATCAGAATTATGTTCTTATAGTTAATTAAAAAAAAAATTAAAATGGCCATGCAGACGAATTTCTATTACTTTTCTGGCTTCCACTCAACCTCTGAAGCCCCTCAAACTTTCCATGATGGGTGCCCAAAATCATGGCTGTGCAGGGGAAGGGCTGCTGGTCCAGCACTCCATGCGTGGGGAGGAGTATCCCCATGGTGTGGTCCAAGCTGGTGGCCCACGCTCAGCCAAGCAGACCCCAATCCTCAGGCAGCTTCCCTGTGTATGGGAAGTCCTTTGTTGCCATTTTAGGGCAGTTTCCCACTCACTTTGGGCTATCAGAAGCGCCTAGGCTCCAGGACCTCAATTGTTCGGCAGTGTGCACACCTCATCTAATAAACACGCCTCTAATCTTTCTATCTGTGTCAGCCTGAAAATCCGTGGTATTCCACTCTACATTTTAACCAATGAAATGGAAAACTCATTTTAAAAGCAATTTCTTGCATCAAATCAGTCAAAAGAAAGCAATTAAAAACCAAGAGCTAAAAATTATCTGTCTGGAACAGTATACATCTTGCATGGTTTTGCCATGTATGCAGGAGGGTTAACATGGTTTCCTTTCCATTTTTTAAATCCCTTTATAAGACCTTCGGGTTTCTACTGTGTTGGGTTATAATGTTCTCACACAAACTTGCCCTAGGTATTGTACAGTGCATACCCTAGTAAAATAAAAGGCCTCCTGCAGGTGGTGCTACAATGCTGCAAGTATTTTTAATTAGAATAGGNAAAAAAAAAAAGCCTCCATTATAATTTCCCCTCACATTACAACAAATGCAAACCTCTCTGTGAGATTAGCTCATTATAGGCAGCAAAATCCTGACTAGCTTGTAACGCAGACATATAGGTAAAGCATCTTGGCGACCTGGATTTAACTCACTGGAACAACACAACTCCACTTTCTCAACACAGCTAGCAATTTAGTTGTACATTAAGAAAATGACTTCTTCTCCCCCTGCCAATTCTGAGGAGCATTCTGGCCTTATTCTTCATTGCCCAATAATTTGTGCAATCAATTATTATGGTGCAGAATAAGGACAAAGTAGCTCTAAGTTGTCATTTATCAAATAGGTTAGTATCTTACAACCCACAGCAGTGCTAATGTCCAAGCAACAAATAAAGAAAAAAAAAAAGTGCCTGCTAATGAAAAAACCTCGATAGTTTAGGAACCTCTGATTTGCCCCAGCCTGGAGAAAACAGCTTGGCTTGGACAGCAAAGGCCAGTGGGCCACCTCTATGTAGGCACAAATAGGACCCGTTTCTTTGCCTTTAAATCTATTCAAAGGCCCAACAAAATGAGGGCATTATGTAGGAAACAAAGTTAACCTATGGAGCAAAATACTATCATTTAAATCTTTCCTCACTGAAATGGTTTTTAAAAGGAACAAAGAAGACTGTCATTCTGCAGATTTTCTTGTATTTAAAATGTATTTCCTTCATATCTGCTGACATCTTTTCCCCTTCATTTCTCTTCTTCCATTGTTTGATTTATTTGTTATTGGGCATGGAATGAAGGAATAAAAGGAAAACATAAAAAGAAAATCTTTGGAAAAAAGTGGCAAAGCAACGACCCATTCTGGTTAAGCAAGAAATAATTTGTCTTCAAATATTGTTTACTACTGCTTCTGCTTTCACTTTTCATTTTTATCCCAAATGTGCTCACACGACATTGTTTTCTTTCTTTCTTTTTTTTTTTTTTTTTAATGAGAATATGTTTTTACATGTGCTTGTTTGCTAGTCACAAACTATTGCAAGTCGCCCTGTAGTTAAAATAACTTGGCATGGCATCCTGTGATCTTTCCCCACTTAGGCTTGCTCAGGGAAAGTAACAATTAAGCCATCAACACAAATGCATCTAGGGCTGTCAGATCAGAAAATAAATGGAGGTTGAATGATGATGTAGTACCAACACTTCCATAAGAAACAGGTTCAATTAAATTAAAAATGCAATAACAATAATTAAAATGTATGAGTTATGGCTCTCAGCTAAACTTGAAACTTACGCTTACATTTGATTTCATATTTTTTCCATTCCTTATTTACAGCACCTGAAATATCCCAGGGAATTAACAGGGGGAGGCATAGATTTGGAGATAATAATATCCCGCTCTTCAGTACTATTTCAAGGAAAGTTGTTGCAGGTACAATATTCATTTAATTTTCGTTCTCTCATTCTCAGAGAAATACAATGTGTCTGGGTCAGCATGCCTATTAGCTGTTCAACAATAAATTGTTTTTTATAATTAAAAAAGAGGTTGCCCCTTGTAAATGGAAAGCCTATAGCACCCACCAGTTGAGCTGATAGGATATTGTGTTATAAGTGTTCATTTTCTCACAATGTGCTATTGTGATCAAGTAGATTTTTTTTGTATTTAATGTATTGTTACAATTGGCACAACAGATTTTTGTTTTTTTTTCATTAGGTGAATTCCTACTTGTAGATAGGTTTTAAAACACAGAAACAATCCCTATCACTAAACAGCTGTGTCTTCTTGAAAAATCAGGTAGACAGAAGGATCAGGGAGGCATTTTGTGATGTTTCTTTGAAAGGATCCAGTCTTCAGCAGATGTTCATGATGAAAATAAATTAGAATAGAAAGATTCAGTGTCTCCATATGCACACCTTTCCTCCTTTTGGGAAGAAAACTTTGCCTTCAAGGGTTAACAGTTAACATTTTTGGAGACACTAACCTTGGTGACTATTCATATGGATGTTATTTATGGCCTTCTTGAAGCACATCAGAGTGTCCTTGAGGGTACAGAAATGACACCGGCTCCAGACTTACCACTCTGGGGGTTTCCACAGATAGCAGCAGATCTCCCTGGAGGGTCCTTCCCTTATGACCTATATATTTTATGACTCTATTCCTTTGTTAGGACGAGGCCCAGTGCTCTGCATGGATCAGACCACAGAGACAAGATTAGAGGAGGACACCTAGTTTGCAGAACCAAAGGCATTTATGTGATACCTTGTGCTTAGCTGCTCAGTGCTGCAGAGACTGAAGTCATTTATTGTCACAGGCAGCAGTGGAGATTTAGGCATGCTGGGCACTCTACCAATGGGAACATAAAGACTTGTGGCCCACTGACAGAGGGAGTGTGGTGGAAGCCAGTGTTAGATTCAGATTCCTTAAGTGGCATTGAGGCTGTGGTTAGATGAAATTGTCTTTTTGTAGATTTATTTTCCTGCAGTACATAAAATTCCTCTCCATAGCTCTTTTTATCACTGCCATCCATGTACATATTATCACAGAGCTTTGTGAAGGCCAACTAGATACTCTTTGTAAAGCACTCAGAGAATTTTATTATTATTATAGTTATTGTTATTATTATTACCACTTCTTTGTAGCAACATAATGTTCTTCTGAAATAAAATCCCTGGTTTTGGATTTTTTAATATATTAGAATTATGTAGTAAACTTCCAGTGACTGGAAAATAAACTGTTGTGTTATTAGATGTAAAGGGAAATGGTCATGCTGTCTCCTTGGTCAAGCTAATTTAAGATACTTCTGGAGCTCATCATTTAATGGCTGCATCCATTTTAACCAGGAAATGTGATACTGACATAACAGGCATCTACCTAAAACAATCAGAAAAAAAAAAAAAAAAACAACCATGCACACAACGGCTAGAGAGGCAGAAAGAGCAATGCATTAATTATATCAGAGAACCATGGGCTTTTTATATTTATTGAAGAATTTCCCTTGCCTGTGTCTTCCCCTGCTTATGCCTGTTGACATAAACCTGAAGCAACTAAGAGAGAAACCATTTGTATGTTAGCACTCTGTTCAGCTGCTTACAGAAAGCCTGGTGTAATTCCCTTCTATATAAAAGGAAGCAGAACTTCTTCATTCGGCACCATCATCATCTTTGTTTATTTTAACATCATTGCAGAATTAACATAGACAAAATATATATAGAATGAATTGAGAGGCTTTTGGTCATAACCACATTGCCATGTGTATATTAAAAGACCCAGATGGAAACAGAGAAGTAAAAATCTCAGTCACGCTCCTCCTGTATTGCTCTACCAAACTTGGAGAGTTTTGACATCTGTTCCTTGTGAAATGGAAAGTCATGATCTGCCACATGGAGGGTACTCAGAGACAGAGCGCCCTTATTTCTTGGGGAGCCCTCCTGGATTACCAAGAAGAGCTGACTGGGAGGACTTGGCTCAACCCCATGCAGATGAAGGGTCAGTTCCAGAAAATGATGCCTTTGCTGGCTGCTTCCTTTGTGGCTGATGGCATCTGTGATGGTAATTGTTAGCAAGGATTTTGAACTCATCACTTGACTTAAAGAACTGACTCAATCTTTTGTTGTGACTAGACAATTTTTTAATGTTTCAGCATTAGGAAATGTGGACTGGGTCTCTAGACAAGCAATGCTGGGGGATGAGTTCATGGAAGGTCAAATTTCAGGCATTTGCCACCTGTATCATCATCATCATCCCTGCATCATATCAGCCTTGAACAGAGGGCACATTACCAAAAGTTTAAATCTTGGTCATCATTTTCAACATACACTTACAAATGGTAGAATGACTGAGATAGAAAACAGTGAGTAAATGCATAAAATAGGTTCTCACTTCTATGCTGGTGCATACCAAATGTTGCTAACCTTTTCAGTTGCAAAATGGTAAATATGCAGGAATGAGATTTCCACAATCACACTCCTTTTAGCTTTCTACCATCAGTAATAACAGAAAAGGAAAAGAAAGAGAAATGGAGTGTAAGCCTTTTGAAAAATGTTAAAGAACATAAAGGAAAAAATAAATCAATTTTGGCTGATATAAATACCATCCTTATTTTTTTCCCCCATATTTTTCCCCAAATTCATAATAAATGACATTTATTATATGTGTTTGCATCAGAAATTTGAAATATTTTATTAAAAATTACAACTTTTATGAGGAAGCCTTTTTCTCTGGTTAGAACTTTCTGGTCATAAAGCATTAGATGTTTTTAACAGTAGCACTGAAAAGAATTTGGGTGGTAGGCAAAACATGTTTTTTAAACACTCCAAATTAAGATCTTTCACAGTAACCTGAAAAGTATTTCCATGTTTTAGCTTGATGTATGATGAGCTAATGAACTTCACTGGATACGTGAGTGGCCTACATGAAAACTCTCCATAGAGCAGTGCTCTGTCAACACGCACAGGCCATGAACAGGATATGAGGCCTTGTGAAGGACTAAATAACCCTGCTAAATATGAGTGTGTCTGTCCAGAATTGGAGGGGCCTAAAGACAGTGTTCAGAATATCCATTTCAAATTGAACTGATCACAGACTAGAGGAAGATATTAGCTGAGTGAACCGGTCTTTAAGCTTGTTTGGCTTCACGTGTTTCTTGGAAAACTTAGTAATATTGAGGACAGAGTAAAAATAGAGGTAGAAGAAAGTTTCATTGAATACCAGACTATTGTTTCCCAGGTAAGGAGAATGGGTCAGCTGTTTCTCAATAAGTTTCACAAAAGCCTTGACATTGGGTCACTACAAAGGGCACAACATGCGGGGTTTAAAAAGAGAGAGTTTTTAAGAGAGAGTTTTTGCGGGAGCAGGCTGGGCAGGTCAGCCGGTGGTTCCCTTGATGGAGGGCTTGCCTGCAGATCTGGTCTAAGCCCTGCCTACATAAGCTGCCTGGGAGAAGGGTTGCTGCCTGTGACTGGCTGCCTGTGCTGGAGACATGCCCCAAGAAGGGTGTGGGGATCAGCCACCTGCACAGCGTGTTGCAGAAAGTAGCGCTTCACAAGGCATTTCCACCTCCTGACTTGGGTACCCGGTTCGGACTGGCCATGTGGAAGCTGCAGCCTTTGCTTCTGTGCTGCCCAGACCTGAGGCTCTGGGTGAGGCTATCAGTGCGGTCCTGCAAATGTTTTTTGTGTGCCACTAGCTTCTGTTTGCATATGTGTTACTGAGCTGACATTACTGTCTTTTACCACTGGTGTTTTATTCTCTGAGATCCAGTCATGAAAAGGCTCTGTACTAATGGCCAGACAGCGTTGTAAGGAGCAAGGGAAGCCTTAGGTCCAGGCAGTCTTTGTGCTGCCTGGGCAACTGCAGGAGGGAACACCTCCCCTTCCTTCATCAGACTCCTGCACATCACCTTGGCAGGTACACGCTGATTGCCAGGTGCACATTCGGCAGCTTGTGCTTTCTGAACCATGGGCTGGTGATTTTGCTGTGGCTGCTAAGGATGCACAAAGACCCTTGCATTGTACGTGTCTGCCAGCACAATGAACGCTTGCTTCTCTGTGTGCTTAGTCAGCTTGCAAATAGCTCTCAGGGCTGGGATCTGCTCTTTTGGGTGAGAGTATGGGACAGGCATGTGGTGGGGGAGGAAGGAGGAGAGAAGTCATGAAGGATGTTGGGACACAGCTCTTGCGGTACAGGGTGGGAAGGAAGAGAGGGGGCTAGGGTCATCTCCAGATATTACAAGGATAGAGAAGGTGGGAACATAGTGGTAAAGATGGTGTTGGAAGCATTTGTGGGAGGCAGTGAAGATTTGCTTCCTCTGCTAAATGCAATAGTTAGGAGCAAGGCTTTAATCTGTGCTTCTGGGTATATATTACCTAAGGAAACACCTGAGGAAGACAGCAGATAATGGCACCACAAATATTTTTTGTATGCAAGTCTGCTGAGAAGCAGGGATTGGTGGCCACTCCACCTTTTGACAAGCAATAACAAGGAACTATGACTTTTAAAGGTCTCTTCTCATCTCCTTCTCCCCAGACAGCTGAGAAGCGCAATTGGTCAGTCAGGCTGGGTGGGGGAGTGGGGACAGCAGCGTGTGTGCATGTCTGTATAGGCACTTGGGAGCTGTATATGCACTGACATGATATGGAAATATACCTGGGCATCTGGTAACTCAAGGGCTGACTGGATTGCCATTTAGAACTCCTACTGGGCAGAAGAAGGTTTTCCTTTCCTAGGTAGATTTTCAAAGGTTCAAAATTTAGTTCCATACTAAACTATGATGCATAGTTACTCTCAACATTTATTTATTTATTTATTTATTTATTTATTTATTTATAACTGCAATCATCTTGAGTAAAACAATGCTGACTGGGTTATTTAAGTAGTTGCAAATTGGTTAATTTATTAAAATATATCATTTTTTATTCTATTTTACATTTATTTATGAAGGCTTTCAGAAATGCTATTAAAAGAATTTTTTTTTTACCAACTGCAAAACCTAAATGAAAAAAAGAATAAGATAGTTTTAAAATCTGTTGAGCTAAATCCTGTGAAGAGATTGAGCCTTGGCCAAACAGTATTTTCCAGTGAGAAATATTTGGCAATGCATGTCCAATTGACTGTTTGCATTTCCAGCAAGTGTGAGCACACTGGAGACAGAAGGAACCACACCATTTTGAAGGCTGCTTATTATGAACATTCGTGTTCACATGTAAGGAACAGTCAGAAGACTGAAACCAAACCAGGCAGCATAATGCCAAGGTCTGCCTTACTTAGTGACCATCATTTTAGGACCTCATTTCTGTTGCAGTGAAAGCACTGTAGTTTTCATTAGTCTGCATTTCCTTTATAGTTTCTCCTCCAAAGCCAGGAAAAACGGTGCATCATTAGAACACTTTTTCTTAAGCCAATAGTCACATGGCATCCTACAAAGAGTACATAAAATTTGCTATAACTGTCTAGTGTATGCTTTTAAGAATTTTCTGAGTAGTAGAAAAAAATCAGTAGTAGATAAAGAAATCAGAGCTGACATTTGAAATCTAACACATAAAGTTGGCATATTTTCAGTGTTTTGTTTGCTGTTTCTTTGCGGTAATATTTAGCTATTACTGATGGCTTTACAGTATTCTGTGCTTTGGATGTTCAGAAATGGTTCCAAATTATATGTCTGAGGGTAGAAAAAGCTTTTTAAAGGAAACTTTGCTGTGTTTTCTCTTTTTCCTTTTTTTTTTTTTTTTTCCACTGTGAAATTTCATGTAGGAGTGTTTCTTTTTTAAGTTCCCTGCCATGTGATGGGGACTGTTGGAGCAGCAGATATGAACTTTAGTGTATTCTGGGAGCTGACAAAAATCTTTAATTAGATGTGTATTTTTTAGTAAATAAATATTTTGCATATTATTAATGTCTGCTTCACACAAAATATTTTGACCTTTATTAAAAAAAAAAAAATAGTAGGAAACTTGAAAACAGAAAATTTAAATCCAGATATGTGGATTAAATCCAGAAACATAAAAATAGCAATGGCGTTTCCTGCTCCATTTCTCCTTGCTGTCTGGCTGCTAATGACACCATATCATTTGATTTGTCCTTGTGACTAGTGTTCAACATTTTTTCAGCAGAAAAGGAGATGAGTGTACATTGGTCCATTTTTCCCAGGAGGACAGAGGGATTAGAGGACACCTATGGTATGACTGCTGCAAGGCATTTGCTGCCCACTTCCATCTCTGGATGTGGCAGGAAAGGGTCCTGTCCATGTCCATTATGTTTCCCTATGCCAGGGAAAGATAATATGCAGAGTAATTGACAAGCAGGCAAATCAGAACAACAAGCTGTGATACTGACATCTTTTTTCTGCAATGACAAATGTTATTCAGCATAGATCATATTGGCCTACTCTACATATAAGGAAAACTATGCATATGCCTGTAATAATTCTCTGTAAATGCTGAGCTCTTAGCAGCAAGAACGTGCGTTCTTTACCAACGGAAAAAGGGAAATAGTGTTTCTGTACAAAATGGCACCCATGAAGGAGAGAAATGAAACCGAGCCAAAGAAAGAATAGGAAGATGCAAGTGCAAATATACTTGTACATGCACCTGCACAAACACATACATGTACGCACATCTTCATTTCAAATATAAAGTGGGATTAAACTCAATTATCTCTGGACCACAAAAATGAAGGCCCTGTCTCAGAGTTATTCTCTGTAGACTGCTTTAATATACGACAGAGACAGGTAGGGAGCTCCCACAGGGCGAGTAGTTTCATCTCAAAACAGAAGTCTAACATAAATCCGATAAATTCCTCCCTACTGCCTCTGCCATCCTGTAATTTGTTTTTCTCTTCCATGACCTGTAAAAGTCTCCTCATCTCTCCAATTAGTTTAGAAAAAGCAAATCCCAGACCTGTGATATGCCATGCCAATAGTATTCAGAAGGAATAGCCCAGGGACACAGGTCCCTTCCACAATGTAGGCTAGGGCAAAGCCATAATAAGCCTTGTGGAATACACTTTAATACTTACAGCCTTTTTGCATAAGATTTTCTCCTACTATTCTAAAAATCAAACTGAATGGATGGTCTAATGGGAAGACTGAAAAATCTGAACATATATTTGATTTTATATAAATATTTTGCTCTTATCAAAAGTTTTTCTTTGCAATCCTTAGTACTCAGCTGGGAGTCATTTTCCAATGCAAAAAGTAATTTAGAAATATCCAGAACATAAGACTGTTTTCTTCTTCTTTTTTTCTTTCATGATAACATTTTTGTCATGAAAGTCCTTCCAGAAAAAAAAGTCCAGATAATGGGAAAGACTGTATCTTCATTATATTTACTGGCACTCCTTAACTCTTGGAATGAGTGTACAGAGGTGACATGACAGTCACTAGTAATCCACCAGATACTTTACGTGGGTTAGTGTTGGATAAGCATTCACGTAATGTAGATGCTGACCTGAAACAACCACAAACTAGCTTCAACTCAAGTCAAAATTTTAGCAGAACCCAATCTATTTAACCAACGTGTTTTGTAAATGTATGTTTGCCTGCATTTTCATTTCCCAATCAGGAGCAGAAGTGGAAGTTCAGGAAAGCTATTTGGTTTATTTTGGTTATTTTTTGATTTACTGAGAGAGATCTCAAAAAAGGACACGAGAAAATTGGTTTTAAGAATTCCAAACGTCTGAACAGATTCACCTGGTCTTCAGGAAAGGCACTTATCCAAATCTAACTAGATAACTGGAGACTTTTTTTGAGTTGTGAATGATGGGCTTTATGTCTTGAAATCTGTACCTGACAGACTTTCAAGAACTAAAGGTTCACCAGAAAAAAATAATAATAATAAAGGCCAATAATTCTTTTGCTCTATTGGACCTATAGTTCCTGAATATCTTTTATTCTGTAAGTATCACCATAAAATCCAGCTACCCTGTGAAGTTTTTTTCCACCATACGTAATTTTCAGCATATAATCCACTGATGAAAACGCTTCTCATGCACAGAATGTTGCAGATGTGTGCACATGTGTGTAACTGCTGTTGATGCCAAGTATTGCCCATTGAACACAAAAGGAAGAAGTGATATATAGAGCTTAGGTCAGCGCTACTGCTACTTTTACTTTCCAAAAGTGTCTGCATTTACAAAAGTGAGTTTTCATTTCTGGATGCAGTTCCAGTGAATGTCACATATAACTCCACAATACTGATACAACCACCAAGCAGAAGAATCCACACAACCAGAGCATGGGGCGCAACACAGTGTCTTTTGACAGGGTAGATCTTGCTTTACACTTTATGCTGCCTGTCACATATATATACAAAATAGCAAAGAATGATGCAAAGAATGATGCTGTAATGAAATGGAATACTGAACCTAAATTAACATACCTTTGGGTCTATAAGAGTAAATTTTGGTGACAAAAATGGGGACGGAGATTGTTACCTTGAATTCATACTTTCCATTCCTCTCCTGCTTTAAGTAGAAACAGGAGGAAAAAGAAGATTTGCAAGTCACAATACTTAACCCATGATGAGGTCTCTGATGGGCTCCGGTTTACCATACATGAGCCTTTTGGCAAGATTCATTTTGAAAGGAATCAGGAAGCCAAACCAAAGCCTTATTGGGGGGTATTTCTGCCCTTGCTATGATGTGGTCTCATCATGTCACTCAGGAATGAGGCACTTGCTGTTACATTAAACACAAAAATAACACAGGAAATTGATTTATGTTGGCACAGTTTTCCTATTTTAAATTATTTACCTGAAATCCAAACCAGAACTGCAGTCAAAGTATAGTTCGGAGCTCAGATTTCTTGGGCTCACAAGTTAGAGAAGTCAACATTTGTTCCAGATGGTCCATCTGCTTTTGATTACTGTTTTCTGGTAAATAAAATGAAGAGGGTACATAGATTCACTGCCACATTGGAAAAAGATAAAATAATGTCAATAGGTTTATAACAAAATTAATGAAAGTAGCCAGAGAGTGAGAACAAATATTAGAAGAAAAGTAGGTCTGCTTTCAGAACAGATCTATAATATTCCCTTTTATCTGCTGATGCTTGTGTTTGTATCTGGAACCATGAGGATAATGCACAAAGACACCACTCATGTTAGTCGGTAAGAAGTTCCACTGCACAGCCAGTGCAATTGTTTGCAAATATGGACTGAAGTGAAAACTATTTTTCAGTTATTAAGAACATGTTTTAGCTGAAGAAATAGAAAACTACCCCATAGCAGAGACAACTGAAGGTCAGAGGGCACCTTACCTGTGAGGGTGTCAAGGTGGTTAAGATAGGATGATGTCACTTCTTACTGAGTGTCTGCCAAATTGTAGTGCAAGTATTAGTGGAAACGTTTTTGAGATAGGGAGGATTTGGTTAACTTTATGATTATCATTATGTTTTTTTCCTCATGTTTTTGTTCTTTGGGTACTAGCCAGAACCTGAAAAGGAAATACTTCTGTACCCTGAGAGAAACTATTTGTGAAGAATTTCTGGCTTGACCTTAAACAGGAATTGTCTGAAATTACAGGAAAGTCTTTTTACAAGATTTCCCTTCTAGCTTTGCAAATGCAAGCCATTCAGAGGTTTTGGGTGCTTATCAGCAGCTCCAGGAAGTGTTTAAGGTTTGTCCAGTTTATAGCTAATAGAAACAGGTCCTTGCAAACAGCAAATAATTGTGCCATTTTCTCTAAGTGATTAGTTTCCTGACTGCGCTGGTTTAGAATAGTATAGAGACAGCAGTAAAACCAGCACAGAGGCAGAATATTTTGATTTTCAGCCTTGAGGTATTTAGTATGACCAGCAGTGCTACTGTAGCCATAGCGTGGAAAAGGACTAAAGAAGATAAATATATGTGTGTTTTAATCTGTTAATATTAGATCTTTAAATTATAGTCCCAGGTGGACCTTTCCTACTGTGCATGCAGAAGATATTAGCTCTCCCCAGCCAACCAACCTTAAAGAAACTATGTATTACAAAAAGGTTTATTTAGCAAAGCTTTCTGAAAAAAATGCAGGTAAACATCTCAGTGAAGCAGAGGTTTCTAAATCCATGGTTGTAACCGTCCCCACACTAAGCAAATACGAGAAACTGTAAGAGGTTTGTCAAACGTAAATGTGCTTGAAAACATTGCAGTGTAAATGACAACCCATAAACATGCTGACCGTAGGAGAACTATGGAATGCTGAGGTCTGGCTCCACGTGTAACTCCATGCCTGTTAGGGAGTTTCTGAAGCATTAGCGTGCCCATAGGGCTGGGGCCTCCTGTTCAGCTTGCCCGTGGCACTGCTCTTTGTTACTGAACATTTACTATAGATATTTCTGAGGAGGGCTCCTTACCCATGTGATAAGAAGATGCAATCACTGGATGAAGACTCTTGTCACTTCATCTGCACTGCAGAGCGAGACACCAAGTGAGGTGTTCCAGTCAAAATGACTGTTTATTTCTACAATGTTCATTTCTACAAATGAAGACTTACGCTTTCTTGGGGAAGCTTCCAAATATTTTTCTATGCTTTCCTTCAAGAAGTAGAGTAATCAGTCTCTCAAGCTGAACTTTTTGGGGAATGCCTTTATTTCACATAATTTCAGGAGATAGAAAAGGAGCTGTTCCTTATTAATATATATATATTTTTTAGTGTATAATGGGATGGGATATCTCCTCTTGATATTTAATTTTTGGTAGCTAGTGAAGTGAGTGTGTGGGTGCGTTTTTATGTTACTTTGTAGGGTTGTTTATTTGAATCTCAATATTATTGGAAAACTCAGATAAAGTCTAGGGTATAAAAGCCAAACTAAATAAATATTCAACTATTTTTCATCAGTTTGCCAATTTTCTGAATATGACTATCTGCAAGTCCTCTTCAGCTCCATCTGTGGGTCCTTTTTTGTATTCTGATTATTATTACTATTATTAAGAACTAACATTAATAGTCACTATTCTTACTCACTCTGTAGGTGCAGAGTGTGCCCACAGGAGAGACTTTGCTCCAGAGAGCTTGCAATGCAATTATCTGATGTTACAAGGAATGTAGTGTCATTTAAGCACAGACTAAGATAATGCTAAACATAACTTTACTTAAGTTAATTTAACATGAGAATTCAATCTTTAAATTTTAAATTTTGACACAGGAAAGCAAACTTCTTAGGCTAACTGATAATTTATTTTACCAAGGGGTTATACTTGTAAGACAACCCTGGCCTAAAATGGAGGCAATGTTGACTTTTAAAGAAGGTAGCAACTGGTCTAAAGGTTTAGACTCTCCACAGACATCACACTTGTGTCTAAACCCCAAGAAAGTTTATTTCCATCTTTGTAACCTTGACTGACCTTTGACATTTCCCCATTTTCTGAGAGCTCATACCCTTCTGAAACCCTTCATGTTTTGCTTGTTTGTTTGTTTGCCCAGTTCCTATAAGCAACACTGAGTCTTTTTCTTCAAGGACCCTTCTTCCTACTGTGCAGATCTGCTCTGTTCTGTTCCTTTGCATTAAAAGTGCTTTAATCTGATACAGGTTTGATAGGCAGAATTGCAAAGGCAATGTGATCAAAGTGCAATGAACGTTGAAGAAATAGACAATAATAATAATAATAACAATAACAATAATAATAATAATAATAATTTACTGCTCTACGTAATGTAGCCTCTCTAGCAGTAATAAAATAGACTGAACTTTGCATAGATTTATTTAAAATAAATAGGATCTCAGCACCTACACCTGAAAACAGAGTATGAGCTATTGCTAACATTCTGTGGCTGTCTCATTGGCAAATCGATATTCCCAAAAGTGAAGGAATGTCAGACATAGATTTACCAGAGGACAAGAAGAACTTTCCTTTTCACTTATTCCTGTTAGTCATTGTAGTGAGCTGGTTATGACAGGAGGGGAGAGCTCAGCATCACCACCACATTCAGACTGAGAGCACAGCATTTCAGTCAATCAGACAGAAACACTCTATAAAAAAAAAAAAAAAAAAAAAAAACAGTTTTTAATAACATACTAACCTTATGTTAATCTCATAAATATATATATCTAAGTTACTAAAAGAGGCCAACTTCAAGACTGTTTCTTTAAATATTGACCTGTATCATACTGTGAAAGATTCTTCAGCAAATGACAGTTGACAGCTCAACCACTAGCGTGCTTGTCTTAAAGTTATTTCTTGCTTCATTAGTTAAGCCTTTTGTCTCCTACCCAGTGAAGAGATATATTTTTAAACACACATTCAGAACCAAATCCAGAACTTACATACAATAAGTGTTTGAATACATTTATATTAATTCAATTGTAATTTTGTCTCAATGCTTTCTATTTTTAAAGCAAAATCTATGAATAGTGAAAATGAATTTAATTTAGTATCTCAAGCAAGGCAATTAAAATACTTTTTTTCTGTGAACATATTTAATCTCTTGTTTCAGGTGACTTTGAGTCTTCCACTGGTTCTGAATTTTCATAGAATCATAGAATGGCTTGAGTTGGAAGGGACCTTAAAGATCATCTGGTTCCAACCCCCCTGCCATTGGCAGGGATGCCACCCACTAGATCAGGTTGCCCAAAGACCCATCCAGCCTGGCCTTGAACACTTCCAGGGATGGGACATCCACAGCTTCTCTGGGCAACCTCTTCCAGTGCCTCACCACCCTCACAGTGAAGAAGTTCTTCCTAACATCTAGTCTAAATCTATCCTCTTTTAGTTTAAAACCATTGCCCATTGTCCTATCATTATCTATGTGAGTAAAAAGTCCCTCTCCATCCTTTTTATTAGACCCCTTTAAGTATTGAAAGGCTGCAATGAGGTCTTCCTGGAGCCTTCTCTTCTCCAGGCTGAACATCCCCAGCTCTCTCAGCCTTTCTTCATAGGAGAGGTGCTCCAGCCCTCTGATCATCTTTGTGGCCCTCCTCTGGACCCGCTCTAACAGGTCCATATCTTTCTTGTGCTGGGGGCCCCAGACCTGGACACAGTACTCCAGGTGGGGCCTCAAGAGGGCAGAGTAGAGGGGGACAATCACCTCCCTTGACCTGCTGGTCATGCCTCTCTTGATGCAGCCCAGGACACAGTTGGCCTTCTGGGCTGCAAGAGCACACTGCTGGCTCATGTTGAGCTTTTTGTCCACCAGAACCCCCAAGTCCCTCTCCACAGGGCTGCTCTCAACGAGTTCTTCTCCCACACTGTACTCATGCCTGGGATTATTCTGACCCAGCTGCAGCAGCCAGCACTTGGACTTGTTGAACCTCATTAGGTTCACATGGGACCACTTCTCAAGCTTATCCAGCTCCCTTTGAATGGCATACCTTCCTTCTGTTGTATCAACTGCACCACTCAGCTTGGTGTCATCTGCAAACTTGCTGAGGGTGCACTCAGTCCCATCATCTATGTCACTGATAAAGGTATTGAAAAGCACCGGTCCCAAGACAGACCCCTGAGGGACATCACTCGTCACCAGCCTCCACCTGGACATAGAACCACTGACCACTACTCTCTGGTCAATGGTCAGTTTGCTTCAGGAAACTATGTGTTATATGGTTCTTACTATTATGGTACCTTACCAGAACCATATATTTGTACAAATTTGAGTAAGTTATGCCCCAGAAATTATTTTGTACCTAATAGCACAGCTACATGTGAAATAATTATTTAAATCTGTGTAGTTTAAAAATATTTAATATGTTGTGTGGCAGACTGATCATCTGACAAACAATGATTTATACAGCTAATAGAACTGTATGGTCTCTGAGTAAAGCCTAAAGAAATGCAACATCCTTTCCAGCCCATGGCAATGTATTGTATGAATCTTAGTCTTGTGTCATGCAAATGTGGAACAAACACCCATGCTCACAACTAAAATACTGAGAAGCATTTTGTTCTTTTAATTCTCCCTGTGTACTTAAAGGTGTATTTCAGAGTCTATTTTTTACCTTTTTTTTTTTTT
>VXAA01006601.1:49659-61885 GCA_013399115.1 Anseranas semipalmata | reverse complement strand
TTTTTTTTTTTTTTGAATTTGTAACCCTTTTTACCTGGAAACACAGAAATAGGATAGAAGTGAGGATTTTTTCCCATGACATTCACTGATTTTTTTTTGTTTGTGTGTCTGCTTAAAGGGCCCATTGGATGAGCAGGACTTTGGGACAGATCTTTCTCCTGAAAACCAAAGCCACCTTGTACATAATTGTGAGAACAGGATGTGTGCATGCTTGAGTCTGGGTGAGAAAGAGTTGACCAGGCATCCAAATGTACACTTCTCCAAATGGGAGGCTGAAGAGTATGAATGTAAGATGAGAGGGCATTCTTCAGTGAGGAGCAGAGCTCTTGGGAAAGGGCAAGAAGGAAAGACGGAGGTCTCTGCTGTGAGGAATGCTGCTGCAGACTGCTGAGGATCTGGTGGTATGAAAAGAAAAACACAGTGATGCATATGAGAATCATATAATCCTTTCTACGGACTCTGGCTTGGAATTGGCACAGGGGATATGAATGATTGCAGATTTTTTTTTTTTTCCTTAAGTGTGCTGTTGCACACAAAAGTCACTGAGTTGATGAATGAGTGTTAAAGCTGTGAGGTCACTGGCAAAGCCCCGAGAAGGGAAGGCCAGCTCTCCTCTTGGAGCAAGCTCTTTCCAGCTCCTTCTATTTCATTCTTGAGTAGAAAATTGCTCCAGGCTGTAATACCACACAGTGCTGACTGACAAAGAGCTGCTCCAGAGCTGCAAACCAGGAGCAGGATGCACATTAAGAGGTGGTCATCATATACTTGGCTTGCAGTCCCTGCAGGGGTTTCCTCTCAAAGTCATGATAGGCTGGCTGGTTTTAAAAATCTAGCAGTACAGTTCTGGCATACATTCAAGAAGTTTTATGTCCACTATCTCTGTTCTGGAAATAAACATTTTTCAGGCATTCCTCCATTTTTCCTTTGATTACCAAAGAAAACAAAATGTTCAATTACTGCCCCTCCCATTTGGACTTTTCCCTGTCTGGGCACCAGCCTCTATCTGAACATTTCCCAATTATGATAACTTCTGAATAACATCTGTGAAGTATCGAATTAATATCATTTATAAGAATGCCAGTTTGTTAATACAAATTTTTATATATTCTATATTACCTAACAGAACTTTTTATGTCCATTATTGAAAATGGCAGATAATACTGTTGATGCCAATGACACCTTCTGGACTTGTGCTGGTGGCTAATACTTTGGAGTAGTGTGTGTGCCACAGTTTAAGAACTATAGTATTATCACAGAATCACAGAATCACAGAATCACAGAATCATTTAGGTTGGAAGAGACCTCCAAGATCATCAAGTCCAACCTATGACCTAACACTAACAAGCCCTCCACTAAACCATATCACTAAGCTCTACATCTAAACTTCTTTTGAATACCTCCAGGGATGGTGACTCAACCACTTCCCTGGGCAGCCTGTTCCTCTAACAACCCTAAAGAAATTTTTCCTAATATCCAACCTAAACCTCCCCTGGTGCAACTTTAGCCCATTCCCCCTCATCCTATCACCAGACACATGGGAGAATAGACCAATCCCCACCTTATGTTATGCAGTATATGAAGTATTTTATTCTATCATGCTCTAATTAAAAATACTTCTTCAGTTACACTTGAAAACAGGCAAACTGCAGAAACACCATGGGTAATGAAATGTATTAGTCAGAGGAAAAAGCTAAGATTATATGTTCATTAGATATACATTATTATTATTTTACCCACATGATCAAACACAGATCCTTGTCCAGAGACTCCAAGTAAGCATGGCTAATCTTACTTTCCTGTCATTCTCCTTCATGGATTCTATGGTCTCATCCCACTCACTGTAAAATCATCCAGTATTTTCATTAAAAAAATATTTTTTTTTCCCCTATTGGCTGATATTCTGTTATGAAATTTAACCCACCTGTGTTAGTAGGGAGAACATCTCAGTTTTCTAGTCCCAAAGTATGTACTTTTGTGCCAGAGTCAACAGGAAAAGAAGACTTACAGCATCCAACTGACTTAGTTTCATATTTCCCTGATGCCCAAACAACCGGAAAGCAGCAGGACCAGAACATTTCATAAATTTCTTCCTAGGTGGTACAGACACTAAGACAGGATGTTTGGATCTTTGGCCAGTCCCTGCAGGAATATTACAATACAGGGATACTGTGTGAACACTACATGCACATTTGAATCACAGAATCACAGAATCCTTTAGGTTGGAATTAACTGGACAATGCATTAGCAAGTATACTTTAGGGAATGGTCTTGATCTGCCACGCAGTTGAACTACATGATGTAGAAGGCATTTACACTTTCTTATTGTATTGCTGGATCTATTGCTATATTGTGTGGTCGAGCAGTCACACAGGTGGCGAATCTGTTCCCTCCACCAGCTTTTAGAGTCACCTTAGGTTATGAAACAGGTAACCCTGATCTCTTCCGTACCTTTCAATGTGAGAAAAATAATTACTATGATAATAAAAGCTAATAAAATTTCTTAGCAAATAAGGAAGACAGTTTAGTAGACAGGGAAAACACCAGTGGATGTTATGCGCAGATGTTACTCTGTACATCCATGTCAGCAATTTCAGTTCCACTTCTGGAGGAAGTTAGAAAAAAACTTAGCTCAGCTTCTTCATCTATGTCATACACATGTGGTTAAAAGAATTTTCATTGATATTTCTTTTTGCAATTAGAAGCTAAACAATCCTCAGTGGCCTACTTCTGTTTTATACACTAAATAGGTCTTTCTTTAGTTATTATTAACCTTTATGCTACTCTAGAGGTCTCTTTCTGCCAGGCATTATGCAGACACAAGGTAAAAACAGATCCTATCCCAAAGACCTTATGGTCCAAGTGATCAAGATGAAACCAGAGAGACAGTGACTTTTCCACGGTCACACAACAAGCACTGGAGAGAAACAAATGAAATTCAATCCTCTTGACTCTCGGTCTCCCTCTTTGTTTTCTGAAGCACACAACTTTTCTTGGATTTTTTTTTTTTTTGATCTGATTTCTTTTAGTATAAAAAGAGATGTGACATCTTATGTTAGTACCTTGTACCATTCATTCAAGTGAGTCAAGGCAGTATACTCTTCGATTGGTAAAGATGTTTATTTTTGAGGAGCCTTTCACATTAGAAATAAAAAATTAATAAGATTTTGTCTGGCATCAAAAACATATTCTATTTGGAAATGTGTGTGAATTGGAACAAAAAATATGTGTGAGGAAGGCTAAGTTCCCAACATTTGAGACATTATTCTGGCCAGCCCTGCTGGTGTCACTTGAGCATGGAATCTGCCTATCTATTGATTTGGGGCTCACTGGGAAGATTGCTCTTAAGACAAGACTGCTTTGAATTTGTGGAAAAAAAATTGGCTGCCATGAAATACCTAACTGATTGAATACAGGGGATTTCCTATATCTGCACATTCAGAACATTCATGACTGGTAGATCTGACTGCAGGCCAAGAACTATCATGATAGAGAACTTCTCTCTTATCTTTTAGAATAGACATAAAAAGTGGGACTAACTGAAACAGCAGCTCGATGGAAGAATAATATTTTACATTTTTAATAAGAAGTGACCATTTTCTGTCCAAAATTTCAGATTTTTAATAAAAAGCTCAACTCCCTTCTACTTGTTGGAAAAAAAAAAAAGAAGAAAGAAACCTCAGATTTGAGAATTGTTGATTTTTTTAATTAGGTAAATAAATGTCCTAACAGAATATATTACTATTCTCCTTATTTAAGATTATCTGTGGGGTAATAAAATAACATACTAGATCAGATGGTACAGTTCTAAGAAAAATACAAAGAATGAACCTTCTGAGGTACATAAGCCCTTCTTTTATACACCTGATCAATTTGAGATTATAAGATAAATTTATTACAGTTCCCATGCATTATCAACCACTTGCATCTTATCTGTGTAGGATCATTAAAATATTTTCCATGCAGATTGCTTTAAAGTATCATAGCACATAGTCCAGTTGTTTGTGGATTATACTTCCCAACAGAAATTTATTATGTAAGAACATTAGAAAATTGCCCATGATTGCTTTGATCCATCTCTCCTAACTTTCACGATCTTTTTTCACCATCTGTTGGGTCTGCAGTCAAAGTTAGTCATGTAAACTGTCTTCCTGGTCAACTGAGATTAGACTTCTCCAGGAACGTGTTGCCCAAGTTATCTGCACAGGCTACACAGAGGATAAGATGAAGACTTTAGTCTAGATGGCAACTTGTAGTTAAGCTTAGGTGGGATAAATTATTCCATGCAATAGGGTAATATCTTAGCAACAATTAAAAAAAAAAAATTGCAGTTCAGAACAGTATAGCAATTTATGATAATTCTTCATAACCTACTTTTAGTTCTACCATGATGGCTTTAGTTTTGCTGGGTATCTCATAAGTTAACTGTCCTATAGGGATGCTTGAAGGTATTACATTCTGAAACTTAACTTTTGCCAGCAACAGGGAATGCTAAGGAGTCCTCTAAAATATCAGTGGAAGTCTGTATTTCCAATTCAGCTCAGGTATTTGACTTGTCTAAATCTATCATTCTAAAACAATGAATCTTAGTATGTACTAGAGTAATAAGCTATGTACATTTATATAAGCTATGTACCTGTATATATGTACTATGTACATATATATAAGCTATGTACATTTCTTGTTTAGTTTAGTGTGGCATTCTTCCCTGTATGTTAAAACTTCATAATAACACAAATTTTACTTTGATCATTTAAATATGCTGAAGCTCCATAGGATGCATCAAGAACAGTTTAAGCTTCCTTCAGAAGGTCTGCTGAATCAGGATGCCTACTCCTATTTGCAAATTCTCCTTCTTTACAAAGAAGATTGTATGTTCACAGCAGTTTACTCCTGCTTTTCTTCTGTCTGTGTTTAATGTTTCTGAATAAACTAGTGAATATATTTATTGGTTATAGTTTTTGCAGGAACATTGAATATCAGGAGTTATTAATTGAAAATTAATTTTGCTTTTATTAAAGCTCCTCTATAGAGGGAAATTATGATTCTAAAAGCTGTGGTCAAAAGCTGAGGAGCCAAAGTAATGCTGTGTGATCATTACTCTGTCTCCAGTCAGAAAATCTAGGGTGGCTTAGATTTCATATATTTGGAAAGATCTGCTGGAGTACAATTGACAGACCACAGAGTATTTGCACAAAACAGGCAGCAATTTTGAATGACTAATGTGTATGAGAAAATTGCAAACTGCTTATGAAAAATCCTCAGACAGGAATAAGCAGAACATTTGTCAAATGACTTATTCATTCAAATACTTCTATTCATCCCCACTATTTCACATTTGAAGGGCAAGTGAGGACTGAAAATATTCCTTCTGAATTAAATACCACCCATATGTTGCAGGACCACAATAAATTTGAAAGCCATCAGTGGCTGCAACCACAGCTAAATGACAATATCCTGTTTATATGAGGAAATAACAGGTGAAACCTCGGTTCCAAGAGCATGTGGAGTAAAGTAAATTATGTATAGGTGAATGATATTTGAATGTTAGGGTTTCAGTTTAAAATAGCGTATTGAAGATTTATGAAGAGCTTTTTGCAATGGGAAGTGACTGTACTGTTCTGATGTTAAGGACAAACTAATAAGTTAGTATTGCAGTCCACAGGTGCTCAAAAATCATAGGCTTAATCCCCAGGAATCCTGTGATTGCTTTAAATGTCAAGAAACTTTTCAGACCAACACCAAATATCAGAAGATTTGTAATAAAATCTCAGAAGTTGGCAACACAAACTGTAAATTTTCCCTAGTTTTTCTCCAGCAAATACTGTTTTCCTTTCTTTTTTTTTTATTTTTTAACTGGAAATTGGCCCATACGGACAAGTCATTTTGCAGTGACTATCGCAGTCTAGTAACATTAACACTTTTACAGTGAGTTCCCATTGCTAATTTTTGACAATTGTCTCTACTCATTTTTTTTTCCTTTTGTATCATGGAAATGACTGTCTCTGTGAGCATTTTGATGCTAAGATTTATTTGGTTTCAGATCAATTCAAACACCTGAAAGTTTTTATTGGTCTTGATTACTTTCCTGAACTCAAAAACATTGTGGAAGCAAATTCTGGGCCATGTTTTATATGGATCCTTCTTTGTTTCTGTACATGATTTCCTAGACAAAATGATGCTGATGGCAACAATGGGAGACCTCTGCGACTCTGTGAGTATAGGACAGTCAGCCATGGGAACTACTGGGAGAAAATGCGAGCATGAATGCACACACATTGATCACTAATGCTTTTCCTCCGTCAGCAGTTGCAACCATTAGAAGCCACTATTACAGATGAGCTGCAAGCAGTGTGGTGGCTCTCAAATCATGACAATACTATTGTGATCACACTAAAGAGGTGTTAGTGTCTTCTCACATACAGTTTTCCTTTTAAAACTGGAAAGTTAGCTCCCACATCTTTAGCACATGCCAGCTGCAAAAGGAGTCAGTGAAAATGAGTTAGCTCCTCATATCAAAACCACCATACATTTATTTGACACAATACAATGCAAAACACAGGGTAAATTTTCTTGTTTTCTTATAATTGAAAGATCTTATCCAGAAAATATAATCTTTGTTTATGTATTGCAAGGATAAATAGATTTATTTCCTAAGTCCAAACAAAAAAATAGTCAGAAAAAATAAGCTGGTTGCTGTCAGAGTTGTGCAAGGCTGTTTTGATTCACTGACCAAAATGATTAAAACAAATAAATATTTTGGGGGTCAGTCTGAACTGAAAGCATTTTCTGTATCATTGTTGGGATGCAAAATTCAGAAAAACTCACTACAAAGTGTTTCAAAATGAAAAATGTTGTTTCATTTTCTTTTTAATGGATTTATAATTCATTTTGCTCATGACAATATATATTATATATATTGTTAAATACTATAAAAATATGTTGTCATTATAAAGCCTGTGCTTTGAAAAGGGTACACCTTTTTCAGTACTGCAGCAGTTCTTTGGGAGATCACTGAACATGATCAAATGTTGTGTTTGATAAGCAACCTACTGTTTCAAACAGACTTATGACAATTGTTCTAACGTAATGCATGGAATGGTTAAGCATTCAAGGGTGCTTTAGTGCTTTTTATACTGAAGATAAAATGCATTTAAAAACAACAACAGTAAAAAAATTCATCCAAAGATTTGTGGCAGAACCGTGCTATTAGTTTTTCTACTATTACATTTTTGGAGATCAGGATTCTAGACTTAATATGCAATTACTTTAATTGGCTATAATAGTTTCTACGTCTCTTGCAATTTCTAAGCTTCTGATTTTGTTCTACTGCATGTTCTGAGAAATTATGACTGATAAAACAAGAGAATAAATTCTTTAGCCACATTTAGTGGTGAAGTAGACCTAAGATGGATCAAATTGCAGATCCACTACATTTCTGTTACAGCAACTGTCATAGTTTCTTGCAGTGCTGGGAACCTGGTATCATTTCCAATCTACTGGGTACTCAAAAAGCATAGATGTTTTTGATTTATGAGCAATCAAAAGAATAGCTATAATATCATCTGAAAGCCTATCGTTAGAAGTAATAACAAAAGCTGAAGAAGATGATTATTGGAAAGGCTACATAAAAGTTGCAGCTTTCCCACATGCTTGTCGGTATATGAATCTTGAGGTCTGGATCAGGATTTTGCAGTTTCACAAAAGGAAAGAAACATACTAACTTTGTCATCAAAGTCTGGTTTTTCACAGAAAGTGGGAAAAAATATTGACATTTTTCGTAGGGAAAAAAATAATTTTCTTAGACTGTCTAAAAGGTTTTGTTAGAAGACAGAAAATAATAAGACTTTTCTCATGACTTTTTTTATCCATTGAATTATATTGTGTTTATAGTGTAGTATTTGAATTACCACATCACCTCAAAGTAAAGGGTGCCAGGTTTTTGAAAAGCATATACTTGATTTATTAGCAAATTCAGAACAAAAGGACACAATGAAGTATCCAGGCTAAGGCTTTCTATTTACTAATTTTACAGTATCTCTTCTTTATAATTATGGACCAAACTTTTCATCTCCCTGAAGCTTGGTTTAGCTAAATTATTGAATAATTATAGTTAAGGCACACAGTCTGCAAGAAGAAATTGCTTTAGACCAGCTCTTGAGCTTTCATTAGGACTACTACATATCAATACATCCCTCTAACAAATTTGAACTCTTCCATTCCAGAACTATCAAACACTTTGATATTCCATGCGACCTAAATCTTACTATGTACAATAGAATGTTACTAATGGAGGACAATGTGAAGACTGATGTGTATGGTACATGAGTTTTGCAGTTATGAATGTTGGGTTTTCACCCTGGTTTGCTTAATGATGAAGAGCATATTGCTCTGGAAGTTGGCTTGTGTCTATGTACTGCTTTTTTTTTTTTTTTTTTTTTTCATTTTACTTTTCAGGTGCCTTTTTTATTTACATTATGAATGTATATGTTTCTGTGTAACATTACACTCAACAGATCTTGAAAAGATCTACTACAAGAAATTTTAATATTACAGATGTAAGCACTGTTGTAGGAAATGTCAATAGCAATGTCAATCTGTGACCCAAATGTTCTAAAATGAAGGGATGATTCAAGGACTGTAAATGAAGCTGAAATCATATATTAGAGGAAGCTTTTCAGTGCTTGTAAGACATATGATTTTTCCGTAGTTTGGGGGAAGGTTTGAGCATGTTTCATCAGTGTTTCTGAAAATCAAGTGAACACTGGTAAACCAACAGAAGTATTCCAACATTATTCTGGTGAAAAGACTGCTATTTTTTTTCTGAAATATGGTGTCCAGTGATGTCCAGTTGGAGAAGTCTAATGCATTATAAGGTCTGCAGAGGCTGGCTGCCTGCTGAGAACCATAGAAAGATGGAGGGATCGGTCATCCAAGGTGGTTTCCTGTGGGAGCTGCAGTGTTTTCTCTCTGTTACACTTCTACATATTCCAAATCTATGACCAACATTGTTCTCATATTACAGATCCCCAGAACAGTCCAAGCAATTTTCAAGCTTTTAACTTCTTGGAAATAACAATAATGTTGAGTACTCTGTCAAGGGGACTCTATAAAGTCATATAGTAAAAGACAGAAGTTGTTGCCCTTTGAAAAGAATTCTTTTAACTGAAATTGCTTGTGTGTTTTGGATAAGGACTTTGGATAAGGTGTTTGGATAAGGACTCTTCAATTGGAGAGGAAACCCTGTGAAAACTGTTTTATCACAGTAGTGTCCCATGGAGGAATAGTAAACTAAAACCCTTGCCTTCCCTTGCCTTCCCTTGCTCCCCCTTCCCCTCCCTTCTCTACCATTTTCTAAGTTCCTTTTCAAGAGTCTTTTTTGCTGTACAGCAGATTAGATGAAACTTTAGGAAAAGCTGGAAGTTATAACTCCCCTTCTTTCAAGATAACTGCAAGATCTGTTAAGCTGCTGTGTGGAGTAGGCAGTTGGAACAGTAGGAATCACTGACCAAAGCATGGTTTCTCTGAAAAAGTGGGTAGGATTCAGGCGTATATGGTGTGAATGTCAGGCATCTGAATGTACACCTGGGGAACCGAGTGTCAGACGACAGGAGTGTTTGCGTGAGGAAGTAACAAAGTCACTAAAGAAGTATCTAAAAAAGCACCAGAAACATACTAAGGAGTATATCTATACATCTAAATGAAAATTAATGATAGCACTTCTAGGTAGTATATTTTCAGTTAAAAGTACCTGTGTGGCTAAAACACATGGTACAGACAAATAAAGCAGTACTGGTGCCAGTGCTCTATCAAGTTTAGGAATTTTATGTATGTTGCTTACTCCCAGGATGCAGTAGAGGAATACACCAAAGAAAGATCTTTTTCAATCCTCAGTTTCTTCCCTAATGGAAAAGAAAAACATCAAAAACGGGATTACTAACTACCTCTACATGCTGTAGCCTGTATTTACCTTCCTGCTGTCTTCAGAAATAATTGAGAAAAAATTTGAAGATTCTTTCTTAAGACCTGATTAAGAAGAAATTGGAAGGCAGGTGCTTTCTATTCCCAAAATCAAAAGAGAATTGCACCTTCTTCTATTTCTTTATCAATCAGAAAATTGAATGGAAGCATCAGGTAGGTTTAAACTGCTTCCAACACAAATACAAATTTCATATTTGGTTCTAAAGGGAAACAGTATTACATAGCCTCTCTGATTGTGGACACAGTCATATGGGAAAAAACATCATTATTTCATCTGAAGCCAGATTTTTGCTCCAAAAGCTCAGTGAAAGGAATGTTTTATCCTGTTTCTGAAGGAATTATAAAGCTTCTGAAGCTGTGCTGTTTGGGCTCAAAGGGAAGCCCAGGGGCTAGAATCAGACTCAGATGATCTGTTTATGCACTTTTAATACTTAAAACTAGAAAAACTGAACAAAAGGATGTATGCATTGGCCTACATAGTTCAGCAAATACCTTTAAATTTTGGTAGGTTAAAGATCAGTATACTTTGGCAGAATGGAGAAAGAAGCCTATAAGAGCCCTATTTCTCTTATAGTCCCATTTAATCCAAAGGGCTTTCACTGGGTGAGGTCAATTACTCTGAAATATCTGAGTCTCCGTCAGCATCAGTGCTGGTGTTTGTCAATCCAAGACTCCAGGTGAATGAATAAGGTGGAACTGAAACAATGTGAAATTCATTTACTGCTAAAAGAGCTGAATTAATCAGTGATGGCTTACAGATTTCAAAGGGAGCACCAACAGGTTTACAACCTGACCTAATGGTAGCCTTTGTCCTGGCATTGATAATGGTTTTTGTGCAGGGGATCAGAGAAAGATTAAATCACAGGAATCCTACTTTCACAGCTGTTCATGTTGGTTAGCTGGAAGGGTAGTACAGATGCTCTTTATACCATGAATGTTTTGGGAAGAGTTAGCTTGTGCATGTCATAAGCTGCTCACTATACAGATCCTGTTTCTCCTGCTTACTCCTTCTTGAACAGCTTTTGTGAAAAAAAGGTGACAAAAGATAGCCCTAAACTTTGCTTACATTCTTACAAAATTCCACCCTATACCGATTCCTTATTTTAAACTCTGTAATAATCATCCACTCTGTAGTGCCACTACAATAAAATTAAACATTTCAAACTACTGTTGTAAAATCCCATAGTATTTTGAAAACATGATAAATTAAGAGATATGTCCTTTGAAAATATACACACCAACCAATAACCATTATTTATTAATTAACACATAATTGATTCCTGATCTCAGTTCTCTCAAAGTAAATGCAGAGTTGCATCACTGATGTCAGTTGATGATATTACTCATAATAATACTTCTGTATATAGTCAGTAGATGGTTTTTCACGTTTACAATTTCTTTTCATAGATTTATAAAGTGCATTAGTTTCAGAGCCGCAGAAAATTTTCCAAGTAATATGCAAAAGATAATTAAATTTAATGGTTGAAATTCCATGAATATTATGAAAGATATATTACATTTATACTACAAATATTTTTCATTTATATCATTTCTTTAATAAACATCTTCATAAGAATGAAAATTAGTAATGGCTGATCAGGATGACTATGGTTAATCCTTACTGAAGATCTGACCTTTGCAACCTAAAGGTTGTCTTTGGGGATCTGTATTCAATTTGACCTTGTTCCCCAAATGGTCTCATTGATTTGATTCTGGACAAGGTAAACAAACTGAAACAACCTTCTGAATCAACCTTCCACTTTGAAATTGTTGCACTGTGTGGTAGCAAAAGAGACGAGATTACACCTTAAAAAATGCTGATGGACTCTTGGTCAAAGGGCCAAGTAAAACACTAGAATTGAAGCCCGTTTAAAAGGAACACATGACTCATTCCAGATGTTTAAGCCCTGGGAGAATCAGTTAAATTGAATTGTCACAGTAAAAGTGTAAAGAAGATAATCTTCAAGGTAGATGGAATCTAAATCATTATAAGGACTTTATAAATAAGGTCAGAACTTTGCATGGCGCTCAAATATTTATAAGAAATCAACAGAGTTCTTGGCAAATATGTTTTCTTTAGCTAGCACTGCCAAACAAGCTGGTGTTCATTCGCTACCAGTGTTGGTCAATTAAATATATGTATATCAAGGGACAAAAGAAACTATAAAATGGTATAAAAAACAAAAAACAAAGAGTAAATAATCTGAGTTTTTTGCCTATTCTTCTTCTTCTTCTTCTTCTTTTTTTT
>VXAA01006601.1:33297-49649 GCA_013399115.1 Anseranas semipalmata | reverse complement strand
GCCAGACAAATTCCTGGCTAGGAAGGAAAAAGAAAAAAGAAAAGACTAGGGTGCTTAAATACTTTATCTGTCACTGGAAAACCATAAAGGGTGATACACAGTATGTGAACTTCTAGACTGTCTCTCCTCTTGCTTCATTTTCTGACTGCAGCACCAGGTGAAGCATGGCAGCTGCAGGAGAGATCAACCTCAATCTTTGGGCTTCATCTGAACTCAGAACTCAAACTAAAGGTCAGGAGCCATGACCCTAAATAGATTAAACTAAATAGAAATGTATAAAGAAATCCTGCCATAAAAACTGTTAACCTAAGGGAAAATCACTGCATTCATCTCTGGACATGTTTAAACTGAGTTTGGAGACATGGTGCTTAAACTCATCAGAATAAGTGAATATATCTGCAAAACTGATTAAATGAGAAATAATAATGTATTCAGCTTAGATGTTCTTATTAGGCTTTGAAATTAGCATATCCTTAAAACACAGCAGCTCTCACCACTTGTTATTTTTCTTTCCCTTCAACAGACTCAGTAGGACAGCTGAGAATCATTTTTCCCTGGGAAGACGTTTCTTTACAAATAAAAAGTTAGAGAGAGATTACACAAAGCGTTAGCATTCAGAAAGTTTTGTAACTGTTTTTAGGTGGAAAAGAAATCTCATAGTCCCAAGACTTTATATTTTTTGTTTTCTTAAAGATTCAAAAAATCACCTTTTACATATGAAAAAAGTTTCAGTAGAGGCAAATAAAAAGACAAAAAGAGGAAGACTGATAAATGGATAGACAATATTTTTATGTTACAGAAACAGGTTTTGTTCAGATTTACCCCAGAAGGTCTTTCTGCAAAGAAAATCACTCCTAAAGGAGTTGCTCTGCTGGGAATCTAACGCTATTAACAAATTAGTGAACAATGATTCTGACAGAAGACATTTGGCTTTTAATAAGCTACTCTCCCCACACAGTGCTGTCTGTCTTCTTATGCCGCTTTGCTTCTTATTGCTGTATCCTAAATGAGAATGAGAAGTAGGTTCAGTGTATGTGGTTTAGGTACAAAGATTCCTGAATAGATCTCTTCATTGCTGTATCAGTAGACTTTACGGTATCTGATTTGTCATTAATTATCATGATAAATCTATGTTGAAAAAAAAAATATATGTAGCTTCTATAAATGTATCCTGAACCTTTGATTAATATATTAAGATGCAGGAATGAGTCCTCAGTAGAATCCAATGAAGTTTTCTTTTGCTTGCATCAAAATTTGTATTAATTCACTTGCTTACAGTACTTTTCATAGAATCACAGAATCACAGAAAGGTTTGGGTTGGAAGGGACCTTAAGGATCATCTGGTTCCAACCCCCCTGCCATGGGCAGGGACACCTCCCACCAGACCAAGTTGCTCAAAGCCCCATCCAACCTGGCCTTGGACAATTCCAGGATGGGACATCTTACTTTTTCATGTGAAAACCCTGCTGCACAGGACTTTTTGAATGCATTTTCTGAGTTTAGAATTCCCTGTGGCATTCGGTTTTTCTACTGATCTTGTACTAGTATATAAAAAACAAGCAATATTTGAAGAAAATGTCCTTGTTTTCCAAATTACACAATTACACTCAATCATTATGTCACAGAAATAATATGAACTTGTGATCAGTAATAGCAATAGTATCAATCTTATATTTAGCACTTTAGACTCACAAAACTGAGAGTATTTTGAAGGTGAGGTATTTTGAATAGTTATGATTTCTCCATTATCATGAAGTGACAGTAGCTAATGGGAAAATAATTCAGGTCTATGTCTCAATCATCCCAAGGTTTTTAATATCAGACTAATTTTCTATTGAAAAATTTGAGTTATGGACACCTGGCTTTTATAGGCACATATATGCATGTACCAGGTTTGACTGAGAACCTTTTTCAGGTTTTCTGTGGGATTTTATGGGATTAAAAATCAGAGACATAAGTATTAATAGGAAAGACTATCAATTTTAAATAACCAATAGCTGTAGGATGAGGCTCATATCTGGGATATAGCAGTCTCTGTAACTATATATATGTATGATGGGGAAACTCTTTCCCATCCAACTCTATTTCTCACATCAAGTCCTGAGCCCTGACAGTCAAGCAAAATCATCTGAAGTCATGAGAATGATATTTCATAGCTACAAAGAATGATGTGAGATGTACTTGTGGGGAGAAACAACAAATCATCTTGGACCAAGTAGCAGGGTTGGGAAAAATGCACACACTTTTGTGAAATGAGCCCTCCCTGGTTTAATATATAATACATATGAGTATAATTGCATCTGAACACAAATAGCTTAATTTCCAAACTAAAATGTTACACATATATCCAGCTTTTTTTTTTTTTCCTTTTTCTTTTTCTTTTTTTTTTCATTGCTATGCACATGTATCTGTATCGTTTGGTTTTCTGGCTAAATCATAGGACTGGGACTTAGATAAACTAGGTTTTGAATCTTACTGGCATTTCATCATACTTCTCATTAGAAGACAGGAGAACTATGTAAAAGTTACTTCTTTTCCTATTAACATTACTTTACAAATGAAATTCAGAAGGCAATCCCCCCCCCCCTTATTAGAACTGCCTTGGCTCCAAGGTTAAAATTCCTGGCTGTTTCGAATTTGGAAGGCTTCCCATGATAATCATATTCTGTATCAGAGTGTGGTCTGTAGGCTTGGAGTTGCCTTATTTAGATCTGTCAGGCAGCACTGACTAGCTGAAACCAGTTTAACTTTCAGCAGGAGAAGAGTAACAGGAGCCCTGCGCTAGTCTTGAATAAACCAGCGGGATCTCAGCAAGAAGCTCTTCCCAGATAAGCAAAAGCACTGTCCTATGGAGAGCTTGTCTCCCCTGAAAGACTAGAGATACATTGTTTTAATGAACCCGCCTCAAGCTGTTGAAATCGTTTGAGGGAACAGCTTTGGGGTTTATGATCCTCCTAAATCTCTTTGATTTCAAAAATATGGAAAGTTTGATTTGTATCAAGATTATTTCTATTCAGCCCTTATCCCTACCACATGCATGCACTCTGCAGGAGTGGCTTTGTGTGTGTCCATTGGTATTCTCGTAGGAAGACAAGACACTTTCAGATTAGGATTTTATTTTATTTTTGTTGTTGTTACTGCATTGCTGTAGGTATAGAACTAGCTTTGACAGAGCATCATTCACAGCTTATAATTTTAAAAGAGAGAAAAAAAAATTGCTTAATTTGCCTGGCGACAGGAGCACTCAAGTCTGGGTTGTTTGGCTTCAGCTTTTTCTGCTCCAAAGAAAACTTCTCTCTCTTCCCACAGACCAAGATCATTTTGATTTGTTTCTTACTTTTTATGTAGCTTCTCTTTCCACTGCCTACTTACTCTGCAAGACCTCAAATCTGTGTAACTGCCTCCTTTCCTTCAGTGGGAAGTTCAAGACTGAGGACAGCAGCATGTATTAGAGGCTGCTGTTGCCTCCTGGCACATGGCTGTATGGAAAGGCAGCCGTGTATGTGTACAGCCAGCCATTCTCTATTTTGGATAGCAGGTTTTTATCTGAAATTACTAGTACAAAGCTATTGCTGAGATGCTAATTCTTTCTGAGTGTGTTCCTTGTGCATTAAAATCTACTTTCTTTATTAGTGAAATCAACATCCTGACTTAGGAAGGATTGATTTTTGTTTTACACCTGCTTATGGAAAGCATGCTACTTTTGAGATGTGGGTATATAGGAGGAAGTAATAGACTTGTAATCAGGCTACTATCACACTTGAGAGCAGTATTGTAGCTAGCCCTCTCATGGTTCTCTTTGTCAGGCTGCTGCTGACTGTCTTTACTACAATAAATAGATATTTGATAGGAAAAAAGATGATTTACTTCTTGCTGCTCAATAGCTGTTCTTTGAAAAATGACCGATTCTGAAATTGCTTGGTACAAGTGACTCAGCTGAAAAGGTCCAAATTTAGTATCAAGAAGCTATGGATTTTAGAGGTCGTGGTAGTCTGATGGATCACTTCACTAGCTCAGCCACTGCATGGCATACTGTCCTGCTTCTTAAAGAAAAGGACGAGGGACAAGAAAGAAAAAAAATTCCTTTGTCCTTGCCTGTTGGCATAGGGTTCAATATGTAAGTAGGTTCAATACTTAAATAGCCACAATTTTGTCTGTGTCCGTTTCTCTCAACACCTCTCTCCTCTTCCCTTTTCTCAGGATGAAAGAAAAGTGTGAGGTTGGGTTACAAGCTGAGCTTCACAACACTTAGAAGAAAAATCTGGTTTGCAGCTCTGTGATCAAAATTCAAGGTGCACCGTGCAAGTGTTACCAAGTTGTAAGCAGTTCAGATTTGGGACAGAGTCTCAGAAAAGGCTTCTGCAGTGCAAATATATCTGAAGCTGAATTAAATGCTCCCTTCTCACACTGTTATACCAGACCCACTCGCATAGGCTGTCTAACCCTAAAATACACAGCTGTATGAGAAGATGCTCTGCCTGTAGTGCTGTGTGTGATGCCTCTTGCCATGTGGCCCCACCCAGCCACACAGCTGAGTCTGGCTTAATGCCCACGTGCCAGGACTAGCTTTTGCACAGGTGTTCACACCACAAGGATTTAAACTTTTCCACCTGTCTATAAGGAGAATTTCCTAATGTGTATGTTCTCAGTGGCTGTGGATCGGAGGATGAGGAGACATGAACTTCAAGTTTTATTGAAATTATTCTATTTTCCAATGTCATCGAGACATTGATGGAATTAAGTTTAAAATCTTCACCTAGGGAATTCATAGTGGTAGAAAGAATGGGGAAAAGACAGAGCATCCTGATTTCTGGCCCATGGACCGTTCCTAACAAAATGAGATGATGAGATTATGTTATCTTTTTACACCTATATACTTATAGATATAATACCTAGTTATAGTCACATAGAGATCACCTTACCTGTTTATATCTATCCATAAATACGATATCTAGCTACACATATAGGTATTTATATCTGTATAATTTAGCTATATTTTTATAATTAATATAATATACATTATACAAAAAGATATGTATATCTATTCTTAGGGATCTTCCTGGCCAATTTAAGCCAAATTACAAAGAACAGAAGACCTTTCAAAGACAACTTCCAAAAAATTCTGGAAAAATGTGTGGTTGAGCACAAGACAGAGACCCAAATCAGTGTCTGACTGAAGGAAAAGGCAAGCAGAAGTCAGATTGATTAAATGCAGCTAGCTGGCTCACTACCCTGTACACATATAGCACATGTAACACGCGTTCATAAGACACAGCTTTATCTTGCTTGGTGGGGCTGAAAGGTGCAAGGAACTTTGCGGACTTGGGTGGGAGAGAAACCAGCTTTTAGTTCCACTATTCAGAAAATAACTTACAATTTAGGAATAAATTAGGTAGTATTTTACAGAACAATTGGTTTGTTGTAAATTATATCAGTCTTCTGTCAAATTGTATGAGTCTTCTGTCTCATAATTTTTATATACATAGAGTGGGAAAAGCTGAAGTGTCCTCACTGCCCGAAGTTCTGAAAAAGCAATGAGGTGAGGTGTGCCCAGACAAGCCATATTTTATACAGCAAAGGGAAGCAAAAACTTATGGAAAAACAATGGGCTCATGATCATCTAGGGGAAAAAGTGGCAATAAGTTTGACACACTAGGCAGGTGAGAACAAGGAATTTGCCTCTAAACTCATTGTTCCATCTTCAGGTTGTGGCCAGTTGCTCAAGCTGTAGATCTTCAAGTGCTTCATGACCTTCTCCAGAGTCTCTCTCTTTTAACTATATGAGGAACCCTTGCTCCTGAGCACAGAAGCCCTCAGTCTCAACTTTAAACTTGAGACAGATTTAAAATAGTGTGAATAGTGCCCTTGTCTTAATGTGAAGTTTGCAAACGTTATGAAAATTTCCAGGACAATACAAAATTTCTAAGATCAGTGAAAGAAAACATTTAGCAGTAGAAGTCACGGAGCCACAGATGTAGATTTTACGGCCAGAAGTTATCACGAGCACCTGACAGTGTTCCTCTGTCTGTGAAAATTATTGAATAAATGGTTATCAGTAAGGTCTTTGTAGATACAGTCATCACTGCTATAACACATTCATGCTAGCTGAACTGTTACAGGGACATTTGCCTTCACTCCTAAAGAATTTCATTCCTGTTCAAGGACAGCATGATACTGGGAACACTAAAGGAAGATTACTTTGCAATATCTTCTGCTCTTTCTTTTGTACAGATAAGCAAGGTTTCATCTGTGAGAGTTGTCAGTCCACCACCTTTTACAAGAGCTAAACCCACTATAAAAATGAAAATAAAATAAAATAAAAAATGTTGAGGAAAAAAAACCTAGATGTATTATAGGGTGGAAATGAGCTTTAAAGTGCAATAGGGATAGATGGATTTTAGCACACTTACACCATGGAAAAAAATGAAAATAACTGATTGTGTCCTAACCAGGAGATATGAAAAACAGATGGATCCTAAAACTGGGTGGAGATCCACACGTGTGTAGCAAGGGCAGCTAGTGAACTATGGAAAGAAGAGTCATGGCAAAGTTTAATTAGCTCTGTTATATTTGATCCAGGATAAAACATTCTGGCAATCCTGCCTCTGACTCTTAAAGTAGAGTCCCACCTTGTTATTGTTGCAAAGGTCTCCTCTAGGTATAAAAACACTGGAAACAGACGTGAACTCAGCCAAATAGTTGTACTGAAAGTGGCAAAATGGTAAAAATCCTTCAAAAAAAGAAAAACTTTCTAGTCCAGTTGCAGACAACACATTTTGCAAACAATTAGAAATTAAACTAATGTATAAAAATACAAACTGTGCCAACAGGGCAATGAAAATTTATCAACCTAACCATACACACGTGTTTCTGAACCTGACTGGGTGGAAAATAATGTCAAGTACACAGCTGTAACCAGTAACACAGGAATGAATAATAGACTGGTGACACTGGGATGATGACTACACTGAGATGAGAATCGAAAGATATTTTTTTAATACATGATTCCTGAAATACACAGTTAACAGATTATTATTATTATTATTATTATTATTTAGGTAGCTTATGATAATGCTTAGCTACCCTGTTCATCATTTACAGTTGAATTTAACTGAATACTTTAATCTTGTTTTTTTTTTTTTTTTTTTAGAGTGAGCTTTCACGATCAAATCTTTAGGCGTTGCTTTATAAATATGGCTAGGAGTTTCTGGAATACAGCTGAAATTATGTGTTATCCCATACAGTTTTGCACTTAATAGCCATTTTTCTCTGTTATCAGTTTATTCAGATGACATTTTAGCAGCCATACATAGAAGTAACTGCAGAGGTTTCAAAATCAAACATCCCAAGTTAAGAAAAATCAGAATGAATGTTGCCTCTGCAACCTTGAACAGCCTCCTTTGTGTGCCTACATCTAGGCACACAAAATATTTTTTGTATTATCTTTTCCATAGGACCCTGGCCTCAGCTGCTGCCCAGTGTGGCTGAGCCCCTCTTAATGAGCAGCCACCCAGTGCTTTCTGTCCTCCTCCTTGTCAGATGTCAAGGCAAATGCCTGAGTCCTTTTGAAATTCTGATCTGGACACAGAATTAATGATTTCTTCTGAGCCTTTTTTATGTTACTCACCACTGAATATCTGAGTGCTTTGTGAACAGCAATTTCTTTATTTTCACAAAAATACTACTCTCTTTTCTTTTCTTTTCTTTTCTTTTCTTTCTTTTCTTTTCTTTTCTTTTCTTTTCTTTTCTTTTCTTTTCTTTTCTTTTCTTTTCTTTTCTTTTCTTTTCTTTTCTTTTCTTTTCTTTTCTTTTCTTTTCTCTTTTCTTTTCTTTTCTTTTCTTTTTTCTTTTCTCTTCTCTTCTCTTCTCTTCTCTTCTCTTCTCTTCTCTTCTCTTCTCTTCTCTTCTCTTCTCTTCTCCTCTTCTCTCCTTTTCCTTTTCCTTTTCCTTTTCCTTTTCCTTTTCCTTTTTTAGAGAAAATAGTCAGTAGAGAATTAGTGTTAAAACTCCTGACTGTATTATTCATGTCCAGCCTGAGACTGAGAAGATCATTTTTTCTTTGCATTATTAGCTTTGTGTAACACTTTGCAAGTTAAAATCCTACTCCTCTCAGCTCCCACTCCTGCTGTGATTTCTTAAAATATCTACAAATCAAAATCGGGCTCTCAGCTGGGATAACCAGAAAATGAGGAGCACTCTAAAAAACATTATTTAATGAAACCTTTTAAAGTCTGGAGTAAGTGACTCATCCTGGTACTGCACAGGGATTCCTGGCACTTCGTAATCACGATGTCTACCTGCAAGAGGTCTGATGTAGAAGAGCTGCTCTGTCCTAAGGGTTCTGACTCAATTCACCAAGCAGACAGCTGCAGTAAATTTAAAACTACTATTCACTACTCTTGGTTATTGCCCTCCCGCTGGAGTATCACCAGAACTGTTAAAGTGGGCTTTATAGTATTGCTTCAGCTTCCTTTCTCCTTCCTCAGTTTACCAGGCTGACATGTAGGCACAAATACAACTTATTCAGCCCACTCAGTCTGAATTAATATTCTAGAAATATGTTGACAGACTTATAAGTTTGAATTATAAGCTTAATTATGAAGAAAATATTCTGAACCACAGAATAAAAAAAAATATGAAAAAACCTAATCAGTGCCTTATGATTGCATTCCATTGTTTTTAGCTGGTTTCCAAGAGGTTTCCAAGAATATTTTACATAAATGCTAAATTTCAGATAGTTATATATAGAATTCAGTGTTATAATCACAGAAGAAGTATTGTCAGTCAGTATAGAATTAAAATGATACATTAAAATTTTTAAAATTCTGGCATTGTTCCTTCACTTATGCATTTTGTTGTAATATTCTTAACAATGACTCCAGCCATACAGCCTTTGGTTTATTTCAAGTTTGTCTGCCAAGAATATTTGGATGGCTGTATCTACCCTGTAATTTGCTAGCAGGGAGCTAGGGCTGGCTTCCTACCCTGTGTCCCTTTTTATTCCGCCATGATGGGCCTCCTTACGTGTGAACTAACTCATCAGCACCACAATGACCTGAAGTCTGCTGCTGGATTAGATGCTCATCATTTTATAGGCATCTATAAAATCATCTGAGAATACGGCTGCTGGACCAGAGGTTTGTTGCTGTTAAATAAGGCATACACTAAGTGGGTTCTGGGTGCAGCTTGCACATTCTTCTGCCCAACCCACCAACAAAATGGATTTGTTTGCAGAAGATGTGTTCCTGAGCTGGGGGGAGAACATCTGGGAAATGTTTTCTCCCAACTGCTTTCGGCCAGCAGAGACACCCACTGTAGTACTCAGACTTACCCCTGCGCGTCTAAGGTGACACTCACCACACTCACCTGCACAAAAGAGACACTGAGCCTGGTAAATCCTGGAGATTTGCTCAGAGTCTTCAGGCTTTTGAAGTTCATACTCAGCTGATGAGTAAATGTGAGCTTTCTGTCTAGCTCTGAGGAGTGCTCTCCCCTCATATCCTTATGGTTTGAAGCATCTGGGGTCGCTGATGTCTGGGGCCCTCCTCGCACTCAGTATTTTCCCTGACTGATGGAAGCCAGAAAAGCAGTAGAGAGAGTCTTGGATCTAGATGTATCCCATCTTGAGTTTTTAAAACATAATCTGATTTTGTTTCCAAATTCAGATATACCTGTGTGGTCCATGCCTGATGAGACAGCTTTCTACTGCTGCCAGGTAATTGTTTTGGTAGGGTGCACACCAGAGCTGTCCTTTCCAACAAGAAGCAACAACCTTTGTGTTTGTTTGCCCAAGGTCACAGCAATACCCTGCCCAGGGTGCAGATGTGGGCCCTGGATACACTTTGTAATAAAAAGAAGGCTTTATGCTTGCCATGGTAATTTAAAAACAATTGGGATGCGGACATACAGGGCTGGGGTGTCAGACAATGTTAAGGCGCTGTGATTCTCTTGTGCTCTGATGGGAGGATGAACAGGAAGTACCAGTGATACCAGTGCTTGGACTGTACTGGTATACAAGTGTATGCTCTCCTTGCTTCCCTGCCCAGCTGTAGCAGTAGTGCTTCAGCCACTTTCAGTAAAAAGCCATTAAAATTACACTTCCAGCAAGCTCTGTTTCTGTCTGCTGCTGTCCCTGCCATTACAAATGCATTATGCTTGATATACCTGCAGGGAAAAAAAAAAAAAATCTCCTGAGACTAGTGTCTGGAAGTCTCTTGTCTCTTGCCAGTGGGTCAGAGTTTCCCATCCTTGGTCCTTGACTCAGCTGTTGTGCTGCTGACTTCTGCATTATCAAATCCCTGTGGCAATGCACCTCTGGGTTGATGCTCCAAAACCTTGTGAACAGAACATCAATCAGAAATTCCCAAGGTGTGGGGAAGGTAATTTCCTCCCTCCATCCCCATTGTTCCTACAATGGTAGAAACTTGAAAAATAAATATATAAATACATAAAATATATATAAATATATATAAATATATATAAATTCATATAAACATAAATAGAGAAAATAATGGAACATATTATCCAGCACAGTTAGAAAAAGATGCTTTGTCATTTTTGGGTCACTTCAACACCAGAAAATCACTATTTATAGACTTTAACAGCTTACTGGGTATTACAGTCTACAAAAGGACACGTAGACAGGTAACATTACCTTACTGCTATTATTTGCCCAGTATATCACAGCTGAACTGTAAGGAAATCATTACATAGATCATAATCTAGGTTTGTCTATAAAATGAAATGTAACACTACCCTGCCCCAATTCTGATAACATTACCATCTATATGAAGTGACAGTTCCAGTCAGTGCACCTAATACTTGAGTCCTTGTGCTTATTTAAAGCTTACTGCGGTTTGTATCACATTTGATATGAGAAGACTTTTTCAGGGTAAAGGACTGTCATAATGAGTATGCAATAATTGTACTGATATACCATGGTAGAAAGCACCGTGCAGATTACATTTAGTTTTTCACTACAATCTCCTCTTTAGAAATACTTGCAACAGTTTGAAAAAAAGTCTTAAAACATCAGGAAAGTTCCATGGCTATTGCTACCACAAATAACACTAACTCCATCCACTCATTTTTAAGATAAAAAGTACAGAAAAGCACAAATGGGGAGGGATTATTCTGTACAGTTCTGGGATTAGTTGTTCCATTAAAGATCATTTGGCTTTCTGGTTGGCTTTCCCTGGAGAAAGTTACAAAGTACTGCATGGACCCAGCTGAGACTTTCAAGAAGACTGTTCAAGAAGCAGTTCAAGAAGGCTATGTCTATGTTTTCTGTTAAGGAGATTTCCTTGTGTTCTGTGTATCACGTGGCTGTTTTGCAAACTAATGAGTTAATGATTATAGCTTGTAACAAAATCAGTTAATTACTAATTAATGTCATGTTTGCAAATTGTTTTAGAAATGTAACATAATGAGTTTTAAATATTATCTTCATCTATAACAATATTTCAAAGGTAAGGCATTCATTTATTCTCACTGAACCAAGAAAATGCATATACCAAGAGCTTGCTAGGCATTTGTGTGCATCAAAAAATCACCTAGTTTGAGCTGTTGCTTTTCTCTCTATATTAGGGGCACAAATACCTCTCCAGACAAAGAAATTTCAATCCTTTAAAGAGACAAAAGAGAAAGAAAAGACAGCCGATTTTCAAAACTCTCCTAGATAAACCAAGAGTTTAACTGAGAAGATGAAAGCCTTGAGTATAAAGTCCACAGCTATTATGCATCCTATAAACACATATGGAAATAAGGGAGGGATGTTTCTGAAAGGTCTGACATAGATCTGTGGCTTGACACCTTTGCATTTTGTCTGATCTTAGATGTTGGTGTTAAACACAAGGCTGCTAAAATAATTAGTCCTCAAGTTGAGTTGTATGCACAGCTAGCAAAACCTTAAATTACATCTAGAAATGCCTATTTTAGAATTAATAAATGTATTAATATGATTAATAATTAATACAATAAAAATGAATGGAGATAATTAATGCACGAACCAGGAAAAAAGTGAAACATGGTAACAGCAATGTCATGTCATAAGCTGGTTGTTTTCTACTAGTGCTGAGTAATAAAACAAATATGTTCATTTTATATGGAAATCTGTGAAAAAATAAATGCTTCTCTGTTCCCCTGTCAATTGTATGAAATTCATTTTGTGGAACGATGCAACAAATTCACAGTTTTTGCAATGTTCAACAAGAAGACATTTCCCACACCAGAGAGAAGCACATTCTCAATGCTCTGGCACAACACAATACCTGATTTTAAAAAGATTTAAAGACATTGATGACTTTACAGAACTACTTTATTCAGAACTGTAGAAAAGACATTGTATTTAGGATAAACCTACCTGGTGAGATTGCCAGTGCAAAAAGGTGTTCCTTGTGCGGGGGTTCTTGGTACAACTGTGGCTGGCACCTTTCTGCCCTGATGGCAAACCTGGAAGTGTCGCCCAGTGCCAGTATAACCACCTGTACCCAGGCAGGACAGGAGTAACCTTCATGTCAGGTAACAACAGAAGCAACTGCAGCATGACTGAGTAAAGCAGGCTGTATTCAAACTCAAAATAAATTGAATTTGTAAGACACGGTATACATTAGACTGTTCCTCCTTGAGAAGGAAAATAAATGACAATATTTCTCCAGCTGAGCTCAGGACCCTTCAGCAGTTTGCCTTCATTCTGTGAGCTCTGGTGATTGCTACGTAAAGACAATTTAGAGTTAGGCACCAACAGGACAAAAGTACAGGGAACGGTTATATATTTTCCTCAGTGCACATGCTAGTTGGTGAAAAGTTTATAAAAAGGCATGTGGAGCTGTGGACAGAAAACAGTAGCGCTAATTCATATCATCCCAGCTCTAGCTGACTTCTTTCCCCAGATAAGGGAGGCTGCATGCAGCCTGGCCCCTTGCTCTCCATCGCAGACCTGGACCGTGCCTTCCTGTCCTGCTTGTCATCAAGTCCAGCTGGCGGCTGCAGCAATGTCCATCCCTCAGCCTTTTCTGAAGTAGGAGGCACATGAGGACTGGAAGCAAAGGGATGTAAGACCTCAGCCCTCAGACTGCTAGAGGAAAGGGAAATGTCCCACTTGGCATTGCTTACATGCAAGACAAAGCAGAAAGCAGCTTCATTTGGAGTTCTTTTATAAATGATATGGGTCTGCATACTTTTAAAAAAGTCTTTATCTTTGTAATACACCCCACTCTCTTGAGTATTTTACATTCATCGCCTCTTGACAGTTTTCAGCTTTGAGCTCTTTGCTGGCTGTCTGACAGCAATGTCAAATGGGAGTCTCCTTCTGAGAGATGCATAGCCATTTTGTCTGACTTGATTTGAAAGCAGTTACTGTTACCTCAAACCCAGCAGTAGCAAAGAGCTTGACAAAACTTGGCCTAGCTTGGAAAGAACGTGGTCTTGCAAGGAAAAATGGAAGAATAGCCATGCACAGGAGAACAGATTTGTGTTACTTTGAGGTTGTTTATATTAACTTTAAAAGGCAAGCTCCAGGAAGGAGATAAGTTTATGCAATACAGAATATGTGCAAATTCTGACTACATGATGGAAACAACACCTGCTGAAAACTTTAATACTTGCATGTATTTCCCATGCAAATCCACATACTTACTTTATTTCTTCATCCCAACTATTGTATACATCACTTGCTCTTCTTTGTATACTGTAAATGAGGATTAAATGTGCAGGTTGTGAATGGAAAATGCAGTCCCCACATGTCTCCCAGGTAAACATGAACTTTTAGCATTTACCCTGAGTAGACTTCTTAAATAAATACCATCTGAGGGCAAATTTTGCTGAGGCTTGTTTAAAGCTGGAGTTGTTCCATTTTATACCCCATCATTACGAACAAGCAATTAGTTCTGAGTGACTGCATTTGCTGATTACAAAATCTTATGTGAACAAACATCCGCCCTCTCTTTCTAGACACCATCATGAGGCATGTGAAACTGTCTTGCCTCTGAGAATGTTCTGATGTCAGTACTGACACCTCACCTACTGAGAATAATCCCCTCATTCAACAAGTAGAAGAGAAAATAAAGAGGAAATGTGGATTAAAGCCCAAGAGCACGTGAGCTGGAATTGCCAGGGCTGATGAAGGAAAGCTGTTCAAATGAAGGCTCCCTTGTGCTGCATAATGTTACACACCCCTTTTCTTCATATTGGGATGCCTGAACTATGCACCAGAGAGTGGAGATTGGCTGCCCCTTCATTTCTAGCAGAAAGATGAGAACTGGGCAGTTGCTTGACAGCAGACCTAATACAGTGCTACCAATAACCTGCACTGGCACTGAGTATTTCTGCCTGGGCATAGGTAACTAGTCCTGATACAAAAATGTGTGTGTGTGCCCTGCCAGCTCTTCAACCATCAGTTTAGTTTTCCATAGAAGTACCATAATTCATTGTTTCTTGTGAATAGCATCTTCTTGCCCTTAATCCTGCCTTTAAAATTGGAGCTGAACAGTCTTAAAGCTGTACTTAACCTCTTCAAAGCTGTAACATACTGTAAATATCAGGAAAGGATAAGTGCAGAGCAGACAGACACACAGCAGTTGCAGATCTCAACTAAGAAAGGAGGGTCAGTCTGCAAAATGGTGCATTGTCTTCAGTTCAGCTTGTCCCATTCACTTAGTCTCAGCCTTGCTCCCTTTTAAGTTGCAGTTCACAGACTATAATTAAAGAGTGTGTGGAAAAGCAACTCTGCAGTCTACAAAGATACTCAAATTGTATAAAAATTCTGACTCACTAGTAATCACAGAAAGCCTTAAATATATTTCATAGTGGAGAAACTTTTCAGATATGTTACAGTGGGCAGTTTATTCCATCTCTGTGAATGTGCTGTGAACCCGTAAATCCAAATGCAATGTGCACTTGTGGTTTTCACAGAATCACAGAGTCATTTAGGTTGGAAAAGACCTCCAAGATCACCTAGTCCAACCTATGACCTAACACTACCAAGTCCTCCACTAAACCATGTCACTAAGCTCTACATCTAAACTTATTCTGAATACCTCCAGGGATGGTGACTCAACCACTTCCCTGGGCAGCCTGTTCCAATGCCTCACAACCCTTCCAGTAAAGAAGTTTTTCCTAATATCTAACCTGAACCTCCCCTGTTGCAACTTTAGCCCATTCCCCCTCATCCTATCACCTGGCGCGTGGGAGAAGAGACCAATCCCCACCTCGCTACAGCCTCCTTTCAGGTACCTGTAGAGAGCGATAAGGTCGCCCCTGAGCCTCCACTTCTCCAGGCTAAAAAACTGAACAAAGGACTCGAGGTGTGGCCTCACCAGAGCCGAGTACAGGGGGACAATCCCTTCCCTACTCCTGCTGGCCACACTGTTCCTGACACAAGCCAGGATGCTGTTGGCCTTCTTGGCCACCCACGCACACTGCTGGCTCCTGTTCATCCGACTATCAACCAACACTCCGAGGTCCTTCTCTGCCAGGCAGCTTTCCAGCCACTCATCTCCCAGCCTGTAGTGCTGCTTGGGGTTATTGTGCCAAAGTTTTCTTGCACTTCCATTAGCGAATATGTTTCATGTACATACATGTAAGAGGCAAATTTGACCTAAACTGTTGTTTTGCATACCTCAGAAAAGACTTCCTTCTCATGTTTTCACAGACACCTATTAATTTAGTGATATAAAGACTCCATGTAGAAAAAATAGCATCGTGTTTCAACTCAGACCCATAGGGATTGTTCCCAAACTTATATTTGATATGCATTCGGATGTAACTTCCAATGTTGAGCCTATTCATCTTCAGCAACAACAATAAAACGGATGAGGAATTAATTATTGTTTCATTGAAGGTTACTGGGAAGACAAAAAAGAAGATATCAGAATTTAAAACTACAAATAAAGGAATAGCTAGAGATAATATACTATGCAGAACCCTTAATACAATTAACAACTAATACTCTGTAATTTAAATATTTTTCAAGGTTTGCTGACCCTTGGTTCCTCAGAGAAGAAGGAGAGTGATTGTTTGAATTCAGACTGGTTATGCATCTGATCAAGGATGTTGAAAACAGAAACTGGCCTGTTTAGTTTGCTCTTACATTCAGGGCTCTTCTGCAGATGGGGTAGCTGGGCCATCAGCATTTCGTTATAAACAGCAGTAGGTCTGCAAGGCTCTAGAAACATGATCAAATGCTAGCTGACAAAACTAGTTCATATTCAATTGTGTGACTTAGACCTATAAAAATGAATTACCGATTTGGCTAAATTTCACAGGGTGATAAGAGGTTTAGCTGTTTCAAGGGTTTCATGTAGTATTTCCATGACATGAAGGGAATTTATTCCTACTGCTTTTCTTTTTTTTTT
>VXAA01006601.1:22608-33263 GCA_013399115.1 Anseranas semipalmata | reverse complement strand
TTTTTCAAAAGGGATGAGGTTTATTCTGAACACAGTGTGTATGGAAAGTAGCCAGTCTGCATGTAACAAAAACACAAGGATCTGTGACACATTTTGACAGGAGGTAATGGTTTTATCACTGATGCCTAGAAAAGCTGTATCTGTAGGCACTATACACATATAAAGATATATGTATATAAAGATATATATATATATATATATATATGCTTACAAACATATATGCCTTTTCTTGTAATTAAAAAAAAAAAAAAGGAGTAAACAACCCGAACACCCTTTGACTATGGATCACCTGATGATGTATTCTAATCCCTTGGCTTTCCACTTCCTCTCTTTGGCTAGACCTTGCCATGTTCTACAGGGCTCCTCCTCATCAGAACCAGCAGTCAGTCCTGCTGTAACATGCTATTTCCCTTGTTTTTCTAATTCTTCATTGGGATTTAGTGGCACAGGGTTGATTGGCCCATCCTCTGGCATCTCCTAGCTGGGCTAGCTGTTTCACTCCTATCTGCTTTCAGAGAGAAGGTGTTTGTAGGGGAATCTGGATCCTTGTCTCAAAGCAGAGTGGTAAAACAGTTCCAGCATGGAGTTTCATAACTATCACCAAAGATTGTTCCTTCTCACAGCATAAAGTCTTTTAATGTTTTATTATTATTATTATTATTATTATTATTAATTTTGCTTTGTTTCGTTTGTTTGTTTGTTTTTGTTTTTGTTTTTCTCCAGTCCCAGCATGTCAAGACACTTCTCTGGGGAGCTGGGAGGACACAGATGCTGAACATCTTTGGTAGGTAGTAGCTATTTCCCGTAGCTGACAGCTATTTTATTTCCCATACATAGAAATGCAGTTTTGAAAAAGGCAAGAGTGAAAACCAAACCACTTCCAGTCTTGTTTGGGATTGTGACTGCAAATCTGTATTGCTGCAACACTGCAGTTAGGATTCTGGGCTGGACTTCAATAGCATGGCAGTGGGCAATGGGAAAGTGGGGAGATCTTGGTCATCAACAGCTTGTTGTTTCTATTTGTTCATTGGTTTTTGTAATTTTTTTCTCTTGAAAACCTGTTCAAAACTATTAACAGCAATGAGACTGAGTGGCTTTCACTGAGGGTGTAATTTAAATATCATGGGTTTATTCAGATGTAGCTGTGGCCTAATTTGTTTGGAGATCCTTTGTTAGTGATGCAAGAAAAGAAAGGAGCTTAGAGCACACACTGAGTCTATTGGTGCCAGTTAAGAAAAGAAAATCTTTTTGCTTATAAAGAGAACATATGTGCCATGGAATCACAAAGAGAAAGTAAACACTGAATCCTATGGTGTTTTTTTAATAGTTCATTTCAAAGAGGAATTATTGTTTAAACTTTTTTTCCCCTTAGAAGATATAAACATCTTAAATACATGTTGACAGCTCTGCACACAAAAATCCTATTGCATTTAGGACCAAGCCCACAAAGATTCATACAGTTCTAACCAATCTTAATGTCTTTGATATAGTACTGCTAGGGTATGAGAATCACTGAAAACAGTAGTTGCAAGAGCCATCCTGTTATGTCAATAAATGTGAAAAAGAGGCCAACAAGAGTTAAGCTCCTTTATAAAACCAGACAGCAGAAATAATAGCAGCCTCTGCAATAAGTATGGGTGCACATCTTCATCCAGAAAAAATATATGCAAATCCTTATGCAGATGTAAGACTTTTGCTGAGTTGTAGCCAAGAATATATAACAGAGGTCAGCAACTTGTTTGAAGACAAGGTTAGGATGATATCAGATATAATATTTCTACTATTACTCATTCAACCAAAAACTAACTCTCTCCGTTCAGCATAAAGCTTCTCTTCATCCTGCAGAAAAAACTGTTTTGGTACTCGCAAGTAAAGTGTCAGATCATTCACCCGGAATGTACAAAAACTGGGTTTTAGTTCATGCTGACTGCAGAAAAGCCTTCTGCAAGGGAATATCTGGACTACTAGATGAGTATTACTCTCGCTCTTTTGCTGAGTTTCAGAAAATCTTCACTGAAAAAAGCAAAGAGAAATAAAAAATAATAACTGCAAGGACTGAGCATCTCATGCAGCTAAGAATGTTTTTTTTTTTTTTTTCTTTTTTTCTTGGAAATATGAGATTTAAGTTCAAATTTGCTTTCTGTCTGATTCAAAGTAGGAATCTGATTTAGGCTTTCTAACTTTTCATTGAAAAGTGAAACTTTCTCCAGAATTCTGGGTACTCTAATTCCTTCCAGCTGAAACTATTCCACCTTCTTAGTCTGTATCCTCAGATTCAATTAACCAAATGGTCAAAATAACTTTTTGACTTGGAGATTGGGTCTTCCTGGAGAATGCTGTATGGATTTGGTTTTCAGTGCTATTGAATGTTTAAGTATTGTTTAAAAATGTTTAAGTAAGCACAATGCAACAGCATCACAGGATAAATTGTGAGTGCTGCCCTACCCATTGGCTTGGTGTCTTATAGGCATCTTATGGGCTGAGTGGTGCAAAAGCATTCTACTTCGAGCTAAGGAAAAGGAAAAGAATGACAACATGCAATGCTTGAACATTCGTAGAATAGCTTCAGTATACAAAAATAAAAGACAGTTTTTTAAATGGCAAACTTAAAAGAGGTGCAATGAAGGCTGATGTGGTTTTCTCTTAAAGAAACATGAGAGCAAAGCCTCACTAAGCTGGAACTGATTCTTATTTAACACAGCTGTTCAAGCACCTAAGGTGAATGTGGCATTCACAAAGTTTTCATATTTTGATAAGGAAAAGCTGCCCTAAATTGGCTTATTTTACATGAAAAATATTTTTGCTCGGGTAGATATAAGAATTTCATTTCTTGTTTTAGAGTAGAAATGTAATAAAACTTTAACAAAAACAACATACAGTTGCAAGTAATGACTTATTATTATTTCAATTTGAGGACTTAAATTGCAAACATGTAAGTGGTGGCCATAGCTCTCAGTACCATAAAAAATCAATTCGAAACATTCCCATTAGCAAGTAGGATGTCCACTTGGAAATGTTTACAAGATTGGACCTTAAAATAGAAACTCTAATCAGCGGGCTATGTACTCTTGGCTGAACATCTGCAAATATTCATTAATGACACACACACAAAAAAAATATGAAAAATGACTACAGTGAGAGCTATTCAGTTCAAATCAAGTGCATTCCTTATTTTATTTAAGGACCAGACTATTTAGTAATTCAAAACTTCATGCAGGCATAATGTACTGAGGTTGAATTTTTTTTTTCATTAAATTATAAAGAAGCAATGCAGCAAAGCAAGGATTTTCTTACTTTTAATAATGTTGAATCTCTCCATAGATAGGGACTTGATCTAGATTGTATCTAGATGCTGCTAAGCAAGTGGGGTTTAGAGTACTGTATTATACCCTGACAAACTCTTTAAACAGGGCTGTGTTGACTTGAGGAGCAAGAGACTTAAGAAATCATCACTAGCAGGTAACCTCTATGTTTCTTTCTGGTTTAACCATCTGGAAACATTGGCCATTGCAAACCAAGGATTTGTCTTGTACACCTGTCTCTTTCTCTCTTGGGTAGTGAATACCATGAGCCTGGAGCCCACCTCTTACAGGTCAATACTAAATGTGCAAGAAGCCATGAAGGACCATGAATATCTATTAATCTATCTTTTTTTTTGTGCTCAGACTCGGACCCAAATTACAGTGCTGGGGATTGCCAGCATAAATCAGATCCATTTCCTCATTTTAAATTCTGGGCTCCTCACATCTTACCACATGTAATTATTTTATAGCCATGTTGTTGTGTCTCAGAAAGCTTGGGCACCAGCAGCATGTTTGAGGCCATTCTGAATTAGTGTTTTGTCTGCTGTTAATGGGGATCCATATAATGTGGACCAGCCTTTGGTCTGAATAATTATTAAAAGATCATTTCCTTTCTAGTTTTGTGCTGATTATATAATTGAACCTTATGTGTAATTGAGACCATCAAGTCTTTCTATAATTAAAGCATAAAATGCTTTCTTTTTTTTTTCTCATTTCTCATGCTTTTCAAATATAGTGTGAATTTGAAACCATTACAATAAGGAGCATCTTCTGTGTCTCATATGGTGTGAAACTCAGGCTGTTATAATAGCAAAGCAGCATTATAGACTTTTTTTTTTTTTTTTTTTGCAAATAGGCTATTTTTTCCTTCTGTTACTTATAATTGTTTCTAATACTTATTATAGAAAAATCCAATAAAGGAGAATCTCTTTGTAATTACTCAAACAGCAGACTAATTTTCTAATTAAAAACAAAAAGTCATGATATCATAATTGCTCCATTTCCATAGCACATGAGTTACACACAAAAAGAAGCCCTGATGATATAATTGCATCACATATATTTTATAGCACCATGAATGAATTTCTCTTCCAGTCTCAATTAAAAAAAGTTGTTCTATATAATTAGACGTTATTTCCTTCTTCCCTTTTCATATTCATGTAATTAGAAAACAGAAAAGAATATACTTTTGAAAGCAGAATATAATAAACACATTCTCCTTGCATTCCTATACTTATGCACAGCACAATGTATTTCATGTTGGAAACACTTCCACTAAAACATCCAAGATATTAAAAAGTAATCACAAATTGAACATAGTTAAGGGTGGTTCATTTCTATGACATTTTTACAAATATTTTTATTAAACTGGAAATTTTCAACAAGAAGTGTACTTTCACTATATGGATATTTATATACAAAAACACACACACGTACATACACAATTATATAAATGCACAAGCATCCAATGCTTAACTAAAAATCATGGAAAACAGAAAAAACATTTTGTTCCTGGTAATTTTTCATGTATTCATTGCTTAAAGATTTCTCCAAAATTCAAAGATATTTATGAGGAAAATACTACAGTCTTTTCCTTTTTTTCCTAATATCTCCCAGGGGAAATACATTTATTTTCCTGATGAGTAGGAATTGCATGTTTTATTCTAAAGGAGACACAAATGAAGTTTCATTACTAAGCTCAAGTTTTTGATAATCTTAGAGATACAGGAGTCTGAAAGGGCAGCTGTTTCCTAAAGAAAAGTTCTCATATGGACAATCTGTGTGCAAACCACAGCACTAGTTATCTTAAAGATGCTGCAAATGGTGCGTCTGGATTGAGCCTCTACATATCACCCATTAGCTAGGGTGAATGCAGCTTTGCTCTCTATTTTACTGCTGCAAGTGCACAGCTGGTGCAAAGCCCATGGACCTGGTCTCCTATCCAGCTCTGTTTCATTCCCCCATCCTGCACTCCCTCCCGCTGCTGGGCAGGAGGTACCTGAGCACCAGCGTTAGCTGCATCCCTACCACACAGGGCAGCTCTTTGCTGCCTCATCCCAACCTGGAAAGGGAGCCATGAAACCCCTTCTCACCCAGCTCTATCAAGCAAGGATGCTGGTTGGGCTCTTGAGGGCTCTTTCTCCAGAGAAGAGGAAAGCCCATCATTACGGGGGAGAGAGGAGCAGTTTCTAACTTGACTCAGAAATATGAGTGTGGTGGAGGAAAGGAAGAGAAGGTACCATACTGCCTGTCTGCCCTGGCAAATTTTCCTCACCTTTGAGGCAACAGGATTCAGCTTTTCTTGAGTAGCTGAAAAGTCTTAAACAGTCTCCAGCTCTGTTTTCCATTTTCCATTTTCTATTTTCCATTTTAATATAGCAGTGCCAGGCTTCTCACAATAGCTTTGGTCATCTTCTCCCCTCATGCAAAGTTCAACAGAGAAACTGCAGAGATTTAGTTAGTTTTTCCCACCTCTACATGAAGATCGTGTGTTTTACTACCCCCAAAATTCCTTTACCCAAAAGAAAGTTCCATGGGAGAGAAGGTTCCAGGAAGACCTTATAGCAGTCTTCCAGTTCCAGAAGGGGGCCTACGGGAAAGCTGGACACTTTATCAGGGAGTGTAGTGACAGGACAGGGGTTAATGGCTTTGAACTGAAAGAAGGTAACTTAGATTAGAGGCTAGAAAGAAATTCTTTACTCAGAGGTAATTCTTTACTCTGTGGTGAGGCACTGGAACAGGCTGCCCAGAGGAGTTGTGGATGCCCCATCTCTGGAATTGTTTAAGGCCAGGTTGGATGGGGCTTTGGGCAACCTGATCTAGTGGTGTCCCTGCCCATGGCAGGGGGTTTGGAACTAGGTGATCTTTAAGGTCCTGTCCGACCCAAAACATTCTGTGATTCTATGATTCTATGATTTGACTTGCGGCACTCCTTGAAAAGGTGCAGCTCACTCCACTCTGACCTTCTTGTGCCTTGTCCTCTGCCCATCTCAACACATAGGAGTGTTAAGCCCAGTGCATTTCACTCCACGTTTTGCTCTTCCACTGCACTTATTCTGATGGGTTAGCACCCAGAAGGCAGCAGCTGATTGCAGATCTGACAGAAGAAACCAGCTCTTCTATGGCATTGTCCCTATTTAGCTCAAGAGCAGATAGATACGTTCATGAGTCTGGATTTTTATCTTCTGAGCATCAGAATTCAACATTGTTAATTTATGGATAAACCTTTTCAGCATTACTTTGCTTAACTTCAGACAGATCCTCTTCAGCCTGCTGCATCTGTCTGGGTCCTGCATGAGTTTTTCATGTGGCTTTGCTGATGTGAGCCTGCTGATCTAATATACCTCCATGCAAAAATCCTTTGTATCACCTATGGCCTGTGCTTTTGCTGGGATTTAAGTCTACCTTACTTCAGTTCACCTGCTTAGTTCCTCTCTCAATGGCAGAAAACATTTCTGTGATTAACAATTGTGTGTTAGATCAGTCTTAGATCAGTGTGTTAGATCATTGAACTGTCACTCCTCACTAATTCTCAATTTGTTTTTAGTCAATCAATACTTTTAAAAGCAGCCACACCAGCCACAGCTCTTAGAAATTTAGAAAATTGTGGTTTAAAGTGAAAATGTCTGCTCCAGGAAAAGCAGATGTCAAGTCAGCAGTCCATCCTCCTGTCTGGCAGTGGCTGTACAAATAAAATGCCTGTATCTCATCTGCTGAGCAGGCAGGGACCTTGCTCAAACAAAAGCCACAGAGCAGTGCCCAGTCTAACATCTTGCATGGCTGGAGAACAAGCCTGGAGAAATCAGAGCAGAAGTGAGTGTATGTGTTTCCTTGTAATTAATATACTAGCAACATGGGTGTTGAAGAAGCCTTTGTGTTGCTCTGCCTCTCTTTCTGCCTTCTATCTGCAGAAAAAGAGTCTATGTTAGATTGGACTGGTACAAAAATTGAGTGCATGAAATTCAAAGCTAGAACAGGGTTTCTCAGAAATTTTGGAGGAAAAATAGCACAAGAAATATCCTGCAAAGTTTCACATCACATTTGGTATTTCTTCTCAAAGGGTTATTGCAGGGACATTTTAAGAAAATCATTTGTGCAATGCTGTTGTTGCTATCTGTAAGGAAGCCACCATAAGAAAGCATGATATTGCTGGCTGCATTCTTCACTTGCAATATTAATTACCTCTAGTCCTGTCTGACAGATTGGTTCCTGCACTCTTCTAATGCTTAAATGAATATCTGCATGGGAGGAACACAATTAGGAAAGTGCTAATTAAGTTGTTAAGTTTAAATATAATTCCTTTGGCTCAGACACTCTGCCCTTGAACACCTTGGCTTTCTGCAACAGAAGAAGTGATTTGTTTTAACATTTAAAACTCTGTGCCTTTATTTCTGCTGTTTGAAATAAGCAGTAAGTGCTGCTTTTGCTCCCTTTTAAAAAACTGATGACAAGGGTGAGAGGTAGGAGTCTGCATACCTGAGCCAAGGGTAAGTTTTACAACAGAGGAACAGAGTTGAAGGTCCATCTGTCAGGTCCTGCATTGACTGGGGAACAGGGATTTTTCTGATTTGTCTTAGCATTCCTCTCCCAACAAATACTGTGTACACGATGATTGTGTTGTCTGTGGTTTATTGAAATCCCATCATTTAACTATGGAGAGTTTGCTGTTATGTACCCAAGAAAGGGTACATGAGTATTTATTGTAGCAGTACTACCAGGATAGTTGCCTTTGAAGAATTATGCATGGTGATTCTTTATTTGCTCTGCTTCTCCTGTGAAGATTTTTTTTTTTTTTTTTTTTTCCTGAACTCAGTTTAACAACATAGCAAGAAGCATATCTCCATTGCTGGTCCCAGATCCTCACCTCAGCTTTTGGCCTGGCAAGCCTTCTGTCCTTCCAGTGTTGTGTCCACATCTGGAGAAAGTCATACATCTCAGAGGAGGGAGGAAAAGTAACATCTCAGAGGAAACATATAGGTTCCTCACTGCCTGTCTACATGAGTGCTTGCCCTCATCTTCAAAAAGTCAACCAGGTGAGATTAAACCACTGGTGACTGACTCTCATAGCACTGGTCTACAGCACTTGCCTGACAGTAGGGTTTCATGTTGTGTCTTTTTAACTTTGCCCTAGAAGAGATTCAGTTATGCCACTCATATGTGTCATACTAGCCAATAAGGTGTGTGTGTGCAAAAAATTGGATACTTCTGTTTCCATGAATGTAATGATTTATATATATGGAATGACTGAATCACATTGGATACTTTGGATTTTTTTCTTTTTTCGTGACAAAGACAAGAGTTACTAAAAATGCTACTACTGCTCAGGAAGTCATATCTAAAATAAGAAATATTCCAAAACTTTGAAAGAAACATTTGTTTTAAACTGCTGAAAAATAACCTTTTCAAATGTCTACAGAATTTGCCTTCATTTTATTAGGCAACTTTGACACCTGTTTTAAAACCCTTTTTGTGACTAGTCCAGTCTATCATATAGGGCAGAAGTATCCTGAGAATGGGTCTTGAAATTTCCCAAAAGAGAAAAAACAAAATTTAACTTCATTTGACAAGTGCTAATAACTACTTGGAATCACTGAACAGAGAAATTTGTTGTATTAGTTAAGCTGGACAAAATCAGGAAATAGAATTTGGAGTGTTTCACAAGGAAGGTTGTAGTTCTACCTGTACGTGTGTGTGATGGGAATAGGAGAAGCTATAAATCATCTCTCAGAAAACTGGGTTTGGGGTCTGTCCTGGGACCGGTGCTTTTCAATACCTTTATCAGTGACATAGATGATGGGACTGAGTGCACCCTCAGCAAATTTGCAGAAGACACCAAGCTGAGTGGTGCAGCTGATACAACAGAAGGAAGGGATGCCATCCAAAGGGACCTGGACAAGCTTGAGAAGTGGGCCCATGTGAACCGAATGAGGTTCAACGAGTCCAAGTGCATGGTGCTGCACCTGGGTCAGAGCAATCCCAGAGATGAGAACAGACTGGGAGAAGAACTCATTGAGAGCAGCCCTGCAGAGAGGGACTTGGGGGTTCTGGTGGACAAAAAGCTCAACATGAGCAAGCAGTGTCCTGGGCTGCATCAACAGAGGTGTGGCCAGCAGGTTGAGGGAGGTGATTGTCCCCGTCTGCTCTGCAATCATGAGGCCTGCCTGGAGTACTGTGTCCAGGTCTAGAACCCCCAGCACAAGAAAGATATGGACCCGTTAGAATGGGTCCAGAGGAGGCCACAAAGATGATCAGAGGGCTGGAGCACCTCTCCTATGAAGAAAGGCTGAGAGAGCTGGGGATGTTCAGCCTGGAGAAGAGAAGGCTCCAGGGAGACCTCATTGCAGCCTTTCAATACTTAAAGGGGTCTAATAAAAAGGATGGAGAGGGACTTTTTACTCACATAGATAATGATAGGACAATGGGCAATGGTTTTAAACTAAAAGAGGATAGATTTAGACTAGATGTTAGGAAGAACTTCTTCACTGTGAGGGTGATGAGGCACTGGAACAGGTTGCCCAGAGAAGCTGTGGATGCCACATCCCTGGAGGTGTTCAAGAACAGGTTGGATGGGGCCCTAACCAACCTGGTCTATTGGGAGGTGTCCCTGCCAATGGCAGGGGAGCTGGAACTAGATGACCTCTAAGGTCCCTTCCAACCCAAGCCATTCTATGATTCTATGAAAGGCAGCAATTAATACATGCTTGGCACCATGAACCTTGAATATAGAATTTAAAGTGCATGCTAAGGGATACATAGTTAATGTGTCATCTATATGAAACTTATATTGTGTGATGATTGTCATTTGAGGCACAGAGAAACCTGTATAAAACTATTCAAGTAAGCAACAAAAGCTATCTCATACAGAAGGCTGTCCTCTACTGGTGATGTTAGCAGAGTAACATGAGAAACAGAAAAAGGACCCATGAAGAATTGGATTACTGCATATAGGCTTGTTCCTGTCAGCAGAGCTGGAGAATGAAGTGTGTAAACAGGTGCACTGTCAATAACACGAGCACTCTGGGGTATCAATAACAGATACAGTGATTAACATGGATGCAAGAGCTGAAAACCTCTCAAACTCTTTGTGATTTATTAAAAACAAAACAAAAACATGATGTTATGCATTCTAGTCTCTAAAAAAGTATGTTAAGAAAAAGTTTGGGTTGGATGAGAATTCTATTCACTCCAGCCTGGGCAAAGGTGAGGACTTGTACCTCTGTTTCTAGCAGCTACCAATTTGTGCTGCTTTGTGATACTCAGAGACTATTAGTCTCATGGTATCATTGGCCAGAGGGTACAAATGTAGTACACCCTCTCCTCTCCTCTCCTCTCCTCTCCTCTCCTCTCCTCTCC
>VXAA01006601.1:0-22539 GCA_013399115.1 Anseranas semipalmata | reverse complement strand
CCTCTCCTCTCCTCTCCTCTCCTCTCCTCTCCCATTTATGCTCCTGCCTAACTTAGCCTTTTGTCACCTCCCACTTCCCCCTCTGGGCTGCAACCCAAGAGTGCTCACCTGTAAAACCCATTCCGAACATTGGCTTTTTAGTTCCTGAAGCAAAACAGGAGATAAGCTGTAGAAGAAACAAGAGAAAACATTTCAGTAACCTTTAAAAAAGTTAGAATCATTGACTTTCAATGAAATATAAGCTCCTAAATGATGAAACATGCATTGGAAAGGAAAGGTGTTATATTTGATGATCAGCTCACCAAGCATATTGTAAACATCCACATATTACTAGTAAAAGTATTTCCACTCAAGTGTGGCCAAAAAAGTCAGATCATTCCAGCTGATGTATATTTGCAATTATGTAACTCTTTGGCTGATATTAAATGGATAGATACAATGAGTAGCTAGCTTCAAAATCCATTTGCAAAAATTTTGCATAATTAATGAAAAGATATACCCTTGCACTCCCCAGCTAATGGAGTATCTTAATTTTGAAGATTACACCTAGTGAAGAAAGTGAGAAAAGAGTCACCATCTCTTTAAATGGTGCCTGACATAGGCTTGTAAATATGTATTAAATACTGTATTCCTCATTATCTGTGGAATGCAGGTTCTGCTGCTTTTTATTAGCTTTAACATTTTATACAATTGAAAGGACTAAATCATTTGATAAAAGAAGCGGAGCGTGCCTCAGGCTTTGCAATAAATTTACTTGGGTAAAGGTTTCTACATAGCATCATTTACTGTATTGTAAAACAGTGTGCAAACTTACAAAATTTTGTTTATTTACCACATTTATTTTTCTTTACCTCCCTAATGATGTGTAGACCTGGTAGATTAACTTCAGAGTTATTGACTGAGATATAATTAATATTTTCCACCTTGGGAAAATAATTTAAGACAAATAAAACCCTTTTAATCACTGTGGGTTTCCCTTTTTACTTCCAGCTGTATGCACATAAAATACAATCTTCTACATTCACTATGCCTCAATTAATTAAAAAAATAGTTTATCTATTTCAGTGACCTTTCAAATAACCTTCTGTTTAAGACAAATGACACTCCAAAGACTGTTTATCCTGACAATATGTAGAAGCACGCTATGATGAACTGTACTCTTTACTCTGATCATAAGCTGCAAATTTAAAGTTAAAGCAGGCTGAGAAGTACCAAAACAGAGAGAATTCCCATATCCTTCTCTACCTTATAAGTCGACTGAAAACTGCTTTATGTCATGTGGAAATTTGCTTTTGCTTGCAGAGATGCTTTTCTCTTGATTCCTTCCTCTATCATCAATTTTGATTAAAAATGTAATTTTTTATACCAATAGAGTCTGCTTTATCTGTGAACCAATTTTGGAGAAGTAATTTTATTTTCCCTGCATTATGGAGGAAACATACTCACAAAGCACAGCTATGTGTTTGGATAATTGATAATACAGAAGGAGAGATGTTGTCTAGGAAAAAGTTAAGAGAAAAGAGTGAAGAGGTGGAATAAGAGCCCTTTTCTCCCCCACCCATAAGACATCTCATGGCAGGAATCAAATGGTGTTCTCTTGGTGGCTGCAACTAAAGACATGTCAAGTCACATGTAACACCGATGCAGAGGGGGAAGAGCTCATCATGATTAAAGAACATTTTTATAAGACCTGAGTGTAAAACACCTCCCCAGGTGCCTCTCCCATCAAGGTTCCTGTGGAAAGCAAACCTCCATGCAGGAGGTCACCTAGCTGGGCAATGGGAGACCAGGGCTGCAGGATGTTAAGCAGACTGTGGTGTTGCTGACCCACTGCCAAATTTTGAAAATGACTTCCCTTAATTTCATTTTTTAATGGAACATTTTATTTTTTTTTTTAATTTAGCAGAAGTGTAAATATTTTGGATTATTTATTTAGTATTGTTCAGTATTAAAAAAGTTTACTATATTCTGGAAAAAAAATCTCAGCAGAGTTGGCAATGTTTCTTCCTCTAGCTAAAAATAAATCTTTGGAGGAAGCAGTCATAAAGAAAATACTTTTCTTTATGAAAGAAAATACTATATCCATCCCAATAACAGATGGATGTAAGAGATGAATGAAGAGAGGTAGGGTGGCCTGTATGATGGCAAATAGAGAATGGAGAATAAGAGACAAGGAAAGAAGAAAATTAAAAGAAACTGAAGAGATACAACAGAGTGCTGGAAACCTCAGGCGTACTGTAATGACCTGCTCTGCCAAGATGCCTGCAATGTTAGGCTTATGAAATCCAAAGAAAATAACTACTCTGTCTGCTGCTAATGAAAGTGGCAGTTTAGAGAGGTGGATCTGCCAGTCCCTCTGAAGAAAGTGTTATTTTACCAGTATTGAAAATCCCTATATTTTTTGAATATCACCAGCTCAGCTACTGCTCTTCATCTAATCATTCACTCCCAGACAAGTCACCACGACAGAAATAAAGGTGGCTCCATTACACACAGAAAACCTATATGCCTGAGTGAAAGAGGCAGCCATGAACTTTTATTTTGTTGTTCCAGTCCCAACAGATAGTGGAGTAATTTCTTTTAAGGCCTCATCCTTGATCTTCAAGGCCATCAGTGACTTAAACCAAACAATATCACTGATTGCATATCAACAGTGCAGAAAAATAATGTTTATCCTCTTGGACCAAACAGCTGACAGGCACATAGAAATGTAAAGAAAAGATAAAGAAAAAAATGTCATAAATAGATTCAGGCCAAGCAGGAATTCCTGAAGAACAGATCTGATCAGGAATGTAATCATTTTCCACCTGCAACAAAACTCCTGCATATTTGGACAAAAGTTTTCTGTCTTAAACATGTCAGAGGGGAGAGATTCAAAAAAGAAAAGATATAAGGAAATTTCCAGGCAAAATCCCAGCTGGTACAGAAAGCAAAGAAAGTCTCAGCTGTAACAGTTCTTCACCTGATTTAGGTCATTATAGATCCAAAAATATGCGGTGAAATTTTGCTGTTTTATACCAGGCAAAGATTCAGAATTTGGAGTACTTCAGTGAAAAGAAATTATATATTTTTAGGCACAATGTAGACAGGTACTATATATAAAAAAAAGAAACCCTGAGATACACAGGTGTACAGTCACATCATCAACCAGAAAAAAATGAAAATTTAAGAAAATAGCAAAAACGGATAACTTTATATCACCTTAGGATGTTTTTCTTTTTAAAGATTTATTTTTCTGTTCAGTTTGGCTCAGTGAAAGGGTTGACTTGATTTTACAGCCAGCTAAAATAAATAATTTCTCCATCAGTGAGTGTTGCTTGCTCTTAATTTTATTCTTTCATGATTTGCTTGTTGCTGTTTTTTCAGTGTTCAATCTTATGTGTGAAAGCAGCATTATCCGGGTAGGTAGCAATATTCTAGCTCTCCCAGGTGCTTTACAGCCTCATTACAATAATCTCATGATGAAACTTGATTAAATTATTGCTCCCCTTTGGGCTTTCCACTTCTTTTGTTTCTTCTTACACATCCTAGCTATGGGAGAGCAAAAAGTGACTTCTGAAACACCCTGTTCTCTTGCAGACACTGTTCTACTGCTGGCATTTTAACTAAATAATTCATCTTCTGATAGTTACATATAATTTTTTCAAACAAGAAGGAGAAAAGATGACTATATATATATATATATTTGCCAACTGAAACTCCTCAGGAAGGGAAAAGGAGCTGTATAGACTACACTTTCAGTTGTATACAACTTTTCCACACATTTAACTAACTTCTTTATAGCCCAAACAAAGGTTTCTATACTGAAGTGAGGGAGAGAGCAGGAACCAACATGAAGTCGGCTAGATAACTCTTTACCCAATTAACCTTAAAAAGCTCTTAGATACCATGGCAATGAAGGCCTTACATAGCTCTAAGGTAGATATATAAATTTTAATGACTACCTGTTATGCTACCTATTTTCTAAAGGTCTGTGGGAGCTGGTCTTAATGATAAATTATACTGGATAGTTACAGGCTACAAAAAATGACTTAATTATAATTTTTATTTTTAGCTTTACATGAATCTAAATAATACTAAAACATAACCTATTTTATGTACTGTATGTGATCCCTGCAAATAACATGTTCAGAAGATATTCATATCTTTTGTTCCTATGGGTAACTCAAGCTCTTCTCAGTATTGCAGCAGACACTCTGCGGCACCCTTTCAGTAATGAGTAGCCCTCACAGTATTATTGTTCATAAGAAAATGACAGTACTTTATTTCCTTTGACATCTTTTCCCCTTGCACTTACAACGGGGATGTTTTTGCCTTGTCACTGTTTGGATGGCTGTGACAGAGGGACTTGTATCTTTGAGTTCTCCTTTCCTCATTTAATTCTTACTGAAGCCTGGATGGTAAGCAAAAATAGTTTCTTCAAGCACTAGTAACAGCTACATAAGAGCGTCTCATTCCACTAAAACCTGAAGAAAGATCAAAAGTATGATTACTAATGAGATGCAGATGGAGTATCTTTCTATGACAAATCTTCCATGAAGGACAACTGTATACCTTTAAGTCTTCTCCTTACTTTATCATCTGCAAGTTTAACAAGGCAAATGTTTATTGACATCTCACACTTTGGTCTTCCTTTTCACACTCACTTGAAAGCCATCCCCCCCCTCCCCAGAAAGAACTGGAGCAGGAAATGCATAGTCAAGGTCACTCAATAGGGAATATATACTGAGTATTTTTGTCAACAAATGAAAGCACATCTGAAAATCAGCTCATCTTCTTTTCAAAACAAACAAATAAACAACAATAAACAATAAAAAAGAAACTGGCTATGAAATGCTCTTAATGTGAGCCTTCTCTGTCTACAGTGTGTAATTACTAACATTTCATTTAGGAGGTCACGTTCATCAGTCTGTTTAAATCAACAGTGCCAACTGTGTCATGCAAAGCTGTGGGCAGCTGGCACTGGTGCTGGTACTCCAGCCAGCAGCCCAGGCAGCTCATACCAATCCCTTGTGCAGAACAGCTCTGCTCCAGGCTCAGCCATGTGCTGCACCCCTCTCCTCCTCCCAGCTTTGGCCTCTTCCACTTTCTCAGGGCTACTGTGGATCCAGAGATGCCATTTAATTTTCTGTTACAACTGAATGAGAGTTCACAGGCAATTTGGAGCATGTTCATAGTTGAAATGAAAGGGGGTTACTGAATAAACAAAATCGTCACTTGGAAACAGTCAGACTATCTAAAGAAATAGTGTGCTCTGAGTTCATTAAGTGGATGAGGATCAGCAAGGCTCTGAGTTCATTAAATGGATGTGAATCTGCTAGGCAACTCCAACTGGGATTTTGACTGAGATAAGTTTGGTCATATTCCACATTTAAGACAGGAGAAAATATATATATTGAAAGCCGTAGCATCAGGAAATCTTGATTAGAAGCTGATTGCTCAGCCAAGGCAATGATTTCTCTAGAAACTTTTGGCTGAAAAGATAAAAAGAAGTAATCAGAACACCAAGGCAAACGCGAGTAATAGGTAGTTACATGCTGTATATTTTTTTAACCCCAGGTGTCGAGATGCACCTACAGCAATTACATTTTTACATATATTTATGCCTTTCTGCATAAATTTATTTCTCTCTACAAAAGTTAGCAAACCTGAAAAGGTAATAGCATTTCTCACTAAGGCAGACTTTGAACCCTTAATTCATGCTAAAAATCCTCCTTGTTCTCCTATCTTTTCCTTTGACTTTACCAGAAGTGAATGACTCCACCTCTTCATAGAATGAAGCCCATGAAGGAGGACTCTTAAAAGTGGACTTAACTCCTCGCATGTACCCAACTTTCAGTGATATAGAAGAGAGCTTTTCCTCAGTAATGCTCAAGAAAGCCTTCAGGCTTTGTCTCTATTTTTGCTTTCCAGTTTGCTTCAGAAGAGATTTCTTCCTTTAACACTGATTCTCAGTGAGGGAGAGACCAGAGTGAAATAATATGTCTGCTGCAAGGAGGCCAGAGAAACCAAGAGATCCTACTTGAAGTTTAGCAGATTTGATTCCTCTCTTGAATAATCGTAGCAAAGACTTGCATTTGACTGTGGCTTCGTGACAGGATTTCCTGTGATGTTTCCCATTCTCAGGCCACTGTTGTAAACCAAATGATCAGATCTGACTCACTGTTTACCAACAAACACTTTTCATCATTGTTTTGTGCCACAGGAGAGTGTGACCCTCTGACATCTGAAAATGCTAAAACAACAGTGGCTGTGTTCTGAAATTCCCTTGAGATAAATGTTACCTTCATGTAACTGGGATGGTTTTGCTGGCCATTGAGTTTATCTCCAGATTGTCTCTGTCACTGAACAGCATATGTTCATAGCCTCACCTGCAGAGGAATAAATTGCAAAACCAATTGCATGAGGACTAATTGCATGCAGTCAAATTATGCTCTAAACCACTATAGCTCTGAAAGGACAAGAGTATGGGTCACAGAGTGCTCTACTCCTAGAGAAGAAGAATATATGAAAGAGGAGAAATGCTTTCACACAGTACCCTGTTTTTTACTATGTTTTCAAATGTTTTCAAAAGCAAGAGTTTTGATTAAAAATCAATTAAAAACACCAGGCAAAATTATACACATGGTATTATATTATATATATATAATTCTATAAAATTTATATCACATATATTGGGTATATTTAGTAAATAAATATACATATATTTTTATATTTTAAAATCCTGATAGTTGGCTCATACTTAACAAGGCAAGCTGATAAGCCTTCTCTGTTCCAAACAGCCTCCTGTGATACTAGTCTGACTCCTGACAGCCTCCCAGCTGCTGCCAATTTTCCTTCTCTAATTGGTTCCTGAACATCCAGCCATTTTGTTTACAAATCAGCTTTGTCTGTTAGTTAATTTAACATGCTTCAAAAGTCCTGTAGCATAACTGGCTAATTGCTTAACAATTAGCAAATAGTGATTATGATTTTTCTTCCATAAAAAACACTGCAGCCATGGCCAGGTTTAACTTTCATTTAGGGGCTTTCATAAGTATGATTTGAATACAGTTTGAATATTTAGGGAGGGAATCTGTTTTTGCAGCCTTCTATGTCAAAGTCCACCTGAGAACGATTCTGTACAGGGAGCATGCCTTTGTAATGTAAACTGCAACATGGCCTCAATGTCAGTGACACAAATGCACAGCAACAACACACGCCATGAATATTGTGACTTCCCAGCTCCTGACAGGTACTGATGCCTGTTGCCATGGCACTGGCTCAGATTCCTGCCAGTCCTGAGCTGCAGACTGTAACTCTTCCTGCATCCAGCTATCACTATGTTGCAGAACATTTTCCTCTGACATCAGAATACTCAGCTTTTTCACTAACATTCTCAAGGTCTGGCAAAACAGGTGCAGACATGTAGATGCATGTATTTTCCCAAAACATTTGTGCATCTAATTTGTAGTTTTAGTCTTTGTGCAAGTATGGAGATAGAGATCCACTGCTGTAGAAATGATTTGTGCAAGTAAGGCTGAATGACTTTTTTTCATTAAACTCCACGAGATCCTTACTGCTTCTTGTCCCATCCAATGGCAGAGGGTGTGAGGGCACCAAAATAGAGCAGAATAAAACAACTTTCCATAAGCACAGAGTCAGGGAGCTCAAGAACTACATATTATCCATTAAGCAGAAGCCATTACATGGACTTCAATGTCAATGTTATCTATGAGTTTGAGCATATTCCCCATGTATGAACTTTTAGAGACAATACAAAGCACAGAACCTTTTTTCAGATGCAGCTCACATGCTGGTTCTGGAAGTCTGGGGACCCCTTTGAGTCCAAAGAAGGAAGACATGGGCTCCTTGTGAGCCTCTGTCTCAGCTCATGTGAAAGGAACAGAAGACTAGGAAGGTCTTAGAGGCATCTAGAGGAACAGCAGATGACAGCAGTTCTCAGAAGCTTGCAGAAACAGTCTCTGAAATGGTGCATGGGTTTTCCATTAAGGACGAACAGTCTTGCAGTTCCACATGCCCATCATCTGAGAACAGAGCCAACCACAAGCTGAGCATGGAAAGGTTTTAATTTAGCAAGATGGCAACAGCCTTGTGGATTTCATGCCTGAATAATCCAGCATGAAGATATGCCTGAAGTGAGAGGCGTCTCTTGTAACAATGACAATCAGGACAGATAAAATGCTAAGGCTACTGTATCATTTTTTCCAGATGCATGCCATGTTAAATGAAGCTAAAATGAGGAACCAAACTGCTGTGATTTCATGGTATCCACAGCAGCTGATTATGAACAGCCAAGTTTGGTCCTGCTCCTTTTCCTCTAGGAATGGCTGTGGTGATGCTCCTTTTGTAGGCTCAGTGCTCCAGTGGCAGGGAGAGGAAGTGCTAGAAGCAGGCCTCATGTTTCCCTTTCCCTTTCCCTTTGCCCTGCTCCCACCCATGGTGCTACTCTGAGCCCTGGTGTTGTGCTGCAATAGAAGGCCCCTCAGTGGAAGGGAGGGAGGGAGGAGGAGAAAAGGTCCCAGGGGAGCAGATCCCAGCTGCTCAAATAATGTCACACCAGCTCAGGAGAAGGGGATAATGAGAACATAGAGGATTCATCTCCTGCTACCCACAAAATATTTATACATATATATGCATACATTTAAATACATATCTTCTAAGGAAATCATATGCCTCTGTCTTTTGGGAATTCAACTCTGTTTTACAGGTTGGGGGAAGGAGAGACCAAAGTAAATGAGTATTATGTTCAGATTCTGGAAAGTCTGAGCTCTGGACGCTGATAGTAATGAGAAGAATAACTTTTGTAGCATCTCTTTCTTAAACATCTTTCATAAACATTCATCTTTCTTACTCAGCCTTGCTTTTCTATTGTACTTGGTTATTCTTTCCTATGCTTTCCCAGTTGTGCAGTATGTTGTAGGTCACTGCCTACACGCTTCTGCAATAAGTTTCCTAGCACTTTTTTAGGGTTCCAAAGTGTACCAGAAGTTTTGGCAATATGTGGAGAGAGGAGAATTACAGTTATTGCTTTACAAAGTGTAAACTGAGGCAGAGAAACTTTCAAACAGGACAATTTGCAGGAAAGAAGCCAGGATTCTGGAATCCCACTTCCCCGTTTTAACCCCTAGACCGCAACCAGGAACAGCATAATGTATTCTGGAACTGAACAATGAATTTTGCTGGCAAGTTCTGTAAATCTCATGCTTTCTGTATTCACTAAACCCTAAGCTAATGGCTTCCTTGGGCTTTGTGTGCACACTCCTCAGGGGTATGCGCACAAGCCAAAAAGGAGGGAAAGGAGATGACTGTAAATACTTGGCTCAAGTATGTGCATTACATCTGTCACAAGGGAAACAGTGAGAAAGGTTTGAAAAATGCAGGCCAATGCAATTAATGCTGGCCAGAGTTAAAGTAACATTTTCAAAGTCTCCTTTTAGTGGTGCTTCTGCAAGAGATCTTTCTGTCCATGCAGAATATAAGCCTACAATTAGTAGCAGGACAAAAAATAAATAATAATAAAGGAAATGTTTGCCAAAAATGCCAGATACAACAGTGCATAACCCGGGGAGTTACCCGAGATGAATATGAGCCCAGAAATCAACAATGGCCCCACTGAAAAACTGCACAAATTCATATTTTCAAAACTAATTTTCATAATAACAGTTTCATTATGTTCCAGAATATAATGTCTACATGCTGCAGAATTAAAACTGGCATGGAAGTGAGGCAACAAACCATCCATCTAAAGGGAAAGGAAAAAAAATATATATATAAGGACATAAGGGCACACTACTAAAATCTTGCATATTCTTCTTAATTCAGACCTTCTGACTTTCAGAAAGGCTACTTGCTCAAGTAAGACTCAGAAAGTGACACTTTAAGAGGGCTTTGCATTGGCTGAGTCAAATTCCTTGCATGCCATAAAGGAGCAAAGAAAGTAGACAGTGCAGTCCACAGAAGAATTCACATCACATATTTTATGACCAATCCCTTACTTACTGCTAGCTTTGATCTCATCTGAGAGCCAGCCACCTGACTTGAGATACAGGAGACCTGCCACATTTTAAACAGCTGTATTTGGAGAACATCTGGTCCAGCCCACCTCTGTGCTATAAGCGTTATCATTGACCTCAGGTATGAACTTGAAGGAAAACTTTGGAGACACCAAAGCTGTGGTTCATTTTTAAGAGTAGCAGCTGGATGTAGCTATACTCTTTCATGGGCTATTTAGCTGCTGATCTGCATGGGCAACTCATTACTGGAGCCTTACTGATGTGCTGTCTGCTCCCAGCAAAGACCCATCTCCAAAGGATTTGACTGATTGGAGCTATGGGAGCATGATCACCCTGATACATGAGATTTTCAGGCTAGCAGATCTCAAATGGCTGGGCTTTTAACAGTAGCAAGAGCTTTTGTGAAACCTTTAAGGAAGCAGGGACAACTTCATGAGGTGTCAGAACAAGAGCTGGCTCTCTTTTGGAAGAGATATTTCATCTTAAGGGCTCTATAAAGTAAAAGCTACAGATATAAAAGAGGGTTATACTTCAGCAACACGCTTATACAATGTTTTCCTGTCAGACAGGGTCATGATCTCACATGCAAGACAATGAAAGCACTGCTGTATGCCCAAGCCAGCAAGGTACATTCATACCTGATGCAGAGGAAGGAATCCTTTCTCTTCCATGGGTGTGCTCTGACCATCCCATCATTCTGTGATTAGGAATGTACTAAGAAGCCCAGTGGGTGTCTGAAGGAGATGGCTGAAACATAACAGAATTGCACAAAAGTAATATAGAAATGGTGAGAGAACGTTGTGCTCAGAAAATTTAGGTAGAATGCATTCTTTCCCTTCCTTTCACAAGAAAGAATTTCAGGTCTTTGATACTCCCATTTCCTGCCTCTTTAGGTTGGGCAAAGAGCCAAAAAGTAGTCTTATGAATACAAAAAGTGAAAATACAATGAATTTGAGGTCATATTAACAGTATTTCATATATGAAAGCACATATTGCACTTGTCCACCATTCAAAGTTCAGCTAAAACTCTCAGTTGAAAGAAAGGGCATGGGTAGAAAAGTTGGTTGGACAAATACATTCTTCTCCCCAGTGTGAATGCTTTCACCTCTTTCTCTGAAAAGGCATGACATACACATTTAATATAAACAAGTCAGAGTGTGTGTCTAAATGGAACATCTGAAAATTGCCATAAAGGACTGGTTCAGCTGGTGTAGTTGCTCAACTCTCAGTATTTAAAATGCACAGAATGATGGTATATGTGGAATAATTTTTATTTCTTTGTTTCCTGATCAGATGAAAAACAGATTGTTTGACTGCTCAGTTACCAAATGTCACTTGTTATCAACCATTCTGTTATAAGAATTTGTCAATGCTTGTTAAAACTGTGATGCTCCTGGAATCTCCACACAGAACATTATTTCCTATCACAGAAAATTGCTATTTTTTTCTTGGTGGTGGTTCACTTTCTTTAGAACACATGGGGTAGAAGAAGAGAAATGAAGATCAACACTGAGTTTAAGTTAAAACTGTTTTCAACAACTGTCATGGGTAGAAGCAGCAGTTTGTAAAGAATTGCTGATGTCAGTAGTCCCTGCTCCCTTTTTCTGAGCAGTAGTATCGTAATAGAGTGCTGTTGCTGTACTCTAAAAGAAAAGACGGGTTCTTTTTTTCTTTTTTGAGGACAAAATTATAGGTTAAACAATTGTTTGGTGTTTTTAAAAGTGCTAACACATGGCAATTACATACAGAGGTGGGCGTATTATAACAGAACCAGTGATTGTTGAAAAGACAGCTTCTTTTTGACGTTTCTTTGCACTATTTTCATCATTTTTCCTTTTACATCACACTCATTTTCTTGCATATAGAATGTGTAGTAAGAAGGACAGCTAGTTACATTTACAGTAAGCCACTGGAAAATACAGTGATGCCAACAGCACTTCTTTCGCTTTTGAGACAAACTGTGATTAGAAAGTCTAGAAATACTTCTTTTTCATTCAGCCCCTCTGGTGAAAGTTATTTTCATAAGCTTGACTGAAGGTAAAAGGCTGACGGTGTCAACATCTCCATCTCTCATGAGGAAACTATTCTTGACCCTCTAATGCCACCGCTGGTTTTTGTTTCCAAATGCTGGCCCCTCATAAATTACCATATTCCTCAAAAGTTTAAAATTCCCCTTGTTTCCTCTCTTTGTGCTTATGCATAGCAGAGGCCTCTGAGTACTTGCAATGAAGGATGACGACAATCCCTTTCAGGACAGGAATGTTCCCAAGGAAATGGACGGCTCCTGGGCCCCAGGGAGACAGGGAGCAGAGCAGGAAGTGCTGCAATACACAAAACAAAGTCTCTCTAGCAAAGGCGATGCCACCTGCAAGGGAGAGATGGACAGGATGTGAGTGATGCACAGGAAGTGATGCAAGCAGGAAACATGAAAGCCAAGTAAAGAGATTTCCAAAGTAAAACAGGAAAATGGTTGAAAGAAAAGAAAACTAAATGACGTGGAAAAAGATGATGGGGTTTTGTTGTGTTTTGTTTTCATTTGGGCTAATAGTAAAGCTTGGCAAAACAATTGAGGTGCGTTTCCTACACTGATGTAGGTCTTTGCGGTTTAGGTGTGGTGTCTTGAAGTGGCCTTCAGAAGTGCCTTGTAAGTTGTAAATGGCTTGTGTTCATTTGTATATGGTGTGTATTAGAGCTGTATGTCCACAAAGCATGACAAAGACTATATGTGCTTCAAAAGGATCATTTTAAATAGGCAGAAATATCAAATTTCCTTTCCCTGCCATAAAATCCCTTCCGTGACAAACTCAGAACATAAAAAGAAAGATTCTATCTCACACCAGTGATTTCAGCAAGTTGGCGTCCAAATTATATCAGTGACTGTGCGTTTGGAATCAGGCTCAGTCTGTTCTTCTGGGACATGCTTTAACTTTGACATGATGTAGACTGGATCTTGACATATGCTACATCTTATTTCTAGAGTTTAAAGTAGTTCAGGATTCTGTTTCTTCCTTTTAGTTTATTTCCAGTGCCACTAGTATGTAACTTTAATTATGCAGCTATTCTATCCCCATAAGGAAGACAAACAAAACCAATATAGTTTTGGAATTATACGATACTATAGTTTTCAGGAAATTGCACACACTAGTTAATAATACACACTACTACTTTTACTACCTTAGGAATATGACATCATCATTTGCTTCACTTCCTTCACATAGTTTGCAAAAGCACATTATACTAAAATCACAATATTACTAGTGTCTCAAAAGTATTATTCACACAATTTTAGTCAGTCATATTAAGCTGTTTTGAGCTTTCACATAAGAACATTGTAAAGAACTCATTTTTATAGTTGTCATTATTATTAAAAATATGCATATTTTATTATTAGTGTTCATAATGCTTTAAAAAATAAAATAAATGTCCATGTTCATTTCTTATTTTGAGATAAATTCAAAGGGACTACACTGCTAGAGCTTTCTTTGCTTCCACTGTTTTTCTGTGTTGGAACTGATACACAAAATCAGTTCAGGGCCCTGAGCTTCTGCAAATGGAAATTTCTGATTATTGAAAACACAACACCAACAGGGCTTTCTGAGAGAGACAGCAAAAAGGAGGTGATGATTGCAATGTATAGACTCTAATACAAGCATATCACAAGATGGAGCCAAAGAGACTGGATAGGAGAACTTGAATGAAAAGTCTAAGTGTGGAGAAGAAAACAATTCTTTCCTATCTCATAACTGGGAAGAAATCCACAGCCTTCAAAGAGCTATTTTCCAGTAGTGCTATAATTCACATGACCATTTGATAAAACAACCGCTTTCAAGTAAGTAAAACAGAGCTGAAAAGCAGTGTGGTCTTATGCATCTGGAACACTGAATATTAAATTTTGGACACTGTCTTGAAAAAAAAATCAAATACATTTACATACCTCTAATTAGACTGCTTGCTCAGAATATGACAGGTTAGAACCCAGCAAAAGGAAGAAAAGAGCTTTTAACTCCAGTATGCCTTGGGGTCCCTTCATACACCCCTCAAGTACACGTGTGACTTGTGCAAGGTATGGGGTAATATAAACTGCCATTCTCCATTTGTGATTGACAATACAGCTTTGTCAGCTCAGCCCCTAGTGTGCTTCAACAATGAAATAAGAAGTTGCCTTCAGTGTTTACACAGCCTATTCCTGAAGTCACCCTTTTTCGCTAACATAATTTAGCGTTTGACCTCATTTCTGGACTGGACCCCATTCTGAATTAAAACAGCTCTTCCTGGGGTTCATGTGACCTGCATCTTTTGAAAGGGACAAGGAGATTACCAGAAGAGAGGGAAATGAGAGGGAGACATGGCATTTCCAGTGGAAGAGGTCCTATTTGCAAAGCACACGTTTTAGGCGTTTGTTTGCTTTGGTTTTGTTAGTGATATGATAAGCTTGAGGTGAAGACAGACTTTGCATATTACTATCTGATAAGACCATTCGGATGAAGAAAAAAAGTTGTGGGTGTTCCTAAGGAAAGGGATATTTTTGCTGTTCATGAATGATGCCTCTCAGCTCCAGCACTGGCAAAGCACACCAGCCCCAGGGGTGGCAATGTTAATCCAAAGCCTCTACAGTGAAGCTCTACATTTTCTAAAATCTGGTTACTTTGGCTTCATGTGTTCAGATTTGTACAGATGAAAAGTAATCTCTGTTTGATGACTTCTTAGCATATTGTACAAAATGAATTTGATAGATTTAGTTTAATTTCCAGGAGATAAAAAGTAATGTCCACTGACATGGGTCTTGCCTTGCAAAGAGTCACTTTGTTGAAGGTGCTTTTTCATGCTCTCAGAAGAAGATGTCCCTGGCCTGGGAGGGACCCCCATCTGCTCAGACCACACAACCTCTGAATAAATATGAGTTCTGATAATATATATATCTGTATGTATAAAGCTAGACATAGCTCTCTTAACAGAAATCTTATCTAAATGAGAGCAGTAGCCTACAATCGGGTGCTTGCACACCCAGGTTGTAACTTTTCTGAACCTCACTGTTATCTGGTTATTTCAGCTTATACTGACCTGGGGGTAGATTTGCTCTTCTGAAGACAAAAACAAAAACAAAAACAAAAACAGAAAAGAAAAACAATATTCTACCACAGATCCATGGAGCAGTATTGTAGGTGCTTGGGGGAAGATGCTTTGTCCAAATGTGTCTCTGGCCCAGTTTTCACCTCTGCCACGGATCTTTTATGATTCTTACTTACAGAAAGCAAATCTGTGGCTCCAGCCTACACCATGCAGCAGGTGCTTATCCATGAACCTGGGTCAAAGCCCAAAACTAGTCCTTTTCCTGGCACAGGAGACTCACAATACTTCTTCGCTGAAGCTGAGGGTTAGATTTAATTCTCAGATAGTGCCAGCAAGCATTTGCTTTCTGGGTTTTAATCATTACGCCATAGCTGCTGATCCCGTTCTTACCTCTGTGGAGATATATGGCAAAAAAGCTGTCTCTATCTTGGTATCAGTAGCAGAACAAAATGATTCCTGATAGGGTTATATAACTCATGCTCTATTTCAAGGGTGTCCCATGTGGGCAATAGATTGGATATGAAGTTATTTTTATTTTCACATATCCATCTGCCACGATTCATGTTTTATCAAAGCAGTTTACATGATTCCAGGCAAGGCTGTTAAAGAGCATTGGTTTCTGAAGTTGCCATGGATACCAAGCAACATGTTTTCATTTTATGACGTGATAATTTTTTACAATCCTGTGTTCATTTTTTTTTTCCTGACACTACCTTCTTCATCCGGTTCTCAAACCCAGCTTGTGACAAAACATTGACAAAAGTGACTTAGTGGTCTGAATTAGAGGATTGCAATGCGTGTAACCACAATAAGGAGCTACGCATGACTGAACCATGGCTATGACATTTTAGTTAGGCTGAAGTCAGTGAGTACACTAGGAGATGGTATTTTTGTGAGCCATTAAAGGTAAAGTATCTTCTGCTTGATCATGGTCCCATGCTCATTAAAGATTTCCCTGATGCTTTTTGAGAGAGTATGTTTTTTTCTTTATGTTCTTGTCAGGAAATCTCTCTTTCTTTCACATTCAGAGTGATGCAGGACAATTGTTTGCCAAGATGCCTCTTTCCTTTACAGACCCCAGCTAGCTCTTTGTTGACGTGAATTAGTATTCCAGTTTATAACAACTGAACCTTCATACATATCCAGTGTCACACAGCCCTTTGCTCCACAGTACCAGCTGCCCTTTTCTCCCAGAGGATAGCTTACTGCATTTCAGTGGTGTTGTGCATATAGTAGCTGGAGTTTGTAAAGCACTTTGGGAACCATCTTGATAAGCACAGCTCTATAAGTGAAAGCTGTTATTAACTGTCAGGAGAAGTACAGTCCTTCTAAAATTCCATATGCTTCTCCCTTAGCCAGCTGTAAAAGTTTTCAGAGACCTTTTTCTTTCCTCTTTTTCTTGCCTTTTCAGACCAGATATGAGATCTGTGATTTATCAGCACTGAGATTTAGTTGTTGTACAGCAATATGTCTTAAAATATGTTCTTCCAAAATGTGCTGCAAATGGAGTTAACAAAAACAAAAACAAAAACAGAGGCAAACAGGTTCCTTCTGCAGAACCTGACTTTAATATTTGACTAAGCCCTTCTGCTCAGAGAAATAAATTCTGGACAGCTAAACAAATTGAAAGCAGGTATTTGCTCATGTAGGAGAGCTCAGTCCCTTTACTAGTCCACATAACTTGGTGTTCTGTTTTAATGAAAGTGAAATGTTTTTCTTACATAAGAAATACTCAGTTTACTGCTGTCATGAAAAGATGTGAAAATTAACATCAGCTTAAAGGTATAGACATTAGTCAATCTAAAGCTACAGCTACAGGTTCAGAAATAATCGCTAATGAGCAGAGATGAATTTGTCTTTACTTGGTGAGACTGTAGCAGGAGGAAGGCAGAGACATAGTTAACAAAGTTATAAGAAAAGCTTCGGTGTGCAACCCAGATGTAGCTGATGTCTATCTGTGCTCCCTAGCGCTCTGAGTGGTGTCACATTGCACGTATCATAGGATAAAAAGGATACCCATGGTGGGCATGGCGGGGCTTAAAGGTCTTGGTGAGGACAAGTTGAAGAAAGAATTAGAAACAGCCTGGAAAATAGAAATAATGGAATAAGAACATCCAGTCTGGAAGGAGAGAGAGTGAGAGGAGGCTAGAGGAAGCTGAGGGATTGAGGAGGGGAGGAGTGTTAAAAAAACATACTGGGGGAGGATATGGGGTTAGAGTCCTGTCTGGACAAGGAGAAGGTGTGATAGAAGAATGGGTGAGGGGACACTGACTGAGATTCAAGACTAGGGTCGAGCTATTTCCTTTGTGGAGCATTTTTCCTTTACACTCAATTTGTTAAATTGATTATAATACAATTACCAGCCCACTAGATAGCAGGATGTTTCTTATACTTGTCTCTCTCTGCTAACTCCCAAATGAAGAATGGGCTGGCTGTTTGCCAACATAAAATTAACAATAATTTTCTGCCTTTAAAAATAAATATTTGAAGCTGTTAAACTGTGGCAGAGAATGCTAAAAGCAGCTCAGAACAAGATCAGTTCAACATGAAAGCTTCTAAATGAGAGAAACACTTCATCCATGCACCTCCTCCTTTATGTGTGGGCATTCTTATTTTGTTTTAAGAGTACCTTGTGTAAATCAGTAAGCAACTGCTTTTTAAAGACCTTCAGTTCAGCTGGAAGCATTTTTCTCCCTGGAGAAGGCTTGTGTTTCAACAAAGCTATTTATGTGGTTCAGTGGGAGGTACTTTAATGCCCTGTCTCTATTTACAGTCTTGACTAGTATAACACACTTATTTAGCACATGCCTTTGCCTTACCTCTCCTGCTCTGAGACAAGCAAATCAGTGCAAAGAATGACAGGCAGCAATGACAAGACAGCCTTGTATTTGCTGTAGGCTGCTGCTGAAAAGGCAAAAGAAAAACAGCCTGAAACAACAAATTACTACCACACTTACAGTTACTAGTAACCACAATTTGATGCTTTCTACATAACAAAATCAACTCTGCAGAAACTACCAGAAACCAATAAATAATTAGCTATATACATAACTGGCAATTATTGATTCAAAGAGGTGCTGGTGCCCTCAATACCTCCTTGTGACGACTGCATTTTCCAAATTACTTTGCTAGAGTGATTAGTGACTTTTTCAGTGCAACTGGAAGTATTTTGTTCTGTCTTTCCATTTACAACAGGTCTTTTTTCTCTGAAATTGTAGCTGCACTTTCTAATCTTAATTTGATGCCCATCAGCTGCTCCAGTAGCCAAAGAAAGATAAGATTTCAGTAATTCTTTTATTAAATAATACACTCATTTCCTGTGATTTTCTTGAAGAGTTTTAATTACCTCTTGATTTTTAAAGGTGCTTGTTCTGGCAGCTAAAATCCACTGGTCTCTAAGACAGTACAGCATTTTCACACTTTGCTGTTAGTGCTCTTCAAGTCTGACTTCCAGAGAGAATTTCTGAGGAGTTCCCCAACACCCTGACCTTCTAAAGGATTTTGCTTGACTAGGACCTGAATTTATAGGTAGGCATACAGATGGCAAGTATGTTTATATATTCAGCATATATACATATTTTATATAATATACATATTGCTTTATCGTTGAGGATGATAAAAACACACTACTCCCAGATTCCTGGATGGTGGAGGAATGTGCCAAACATGAAGCTTTCATAACATGTGACCGAAGATGTCTCCCTTATTTCCTCTGCCCCAGATTTACGCTATTTTAAAGCAGCAGGTGTGTTTCTGTTTATTATACTGTTTTTGCATTATATGTGTGAAAAAATATTAGCAGCTCCTATTGACAGCACTTCTATTAACATATTGTATACTACTCCAGAATTGATATGACAATAATCAGCCTCATGAAGACAGCAGCAGACTCATCTGTATCCTCCAGTACCATTACTCCTTCCAGATTAATTACATATCTACTGCAAATAGTTGCACAACAGACGAAGATATTGCTTCAGACCTGAAAGCATTTTTCTTGCTTTCCTGTATTTTGCTGATATAGTGTGATATTTGTAACAAACATTGCAGTATGTGACAAACTTTAATACTGAAGCTGCTTGTATCTGAAAGAAACCTTTTCCTGGTTTACTCAATTCATTTCCACTCTGCAGTTCTATTTATACAGCCATCTTCTGCTGATGTGTAAACTGGTCCCCACTGACTTTTTTGTCATATACCCACCTGCTCGATAAAGGCACGATAAACTTCTTTTGTACCTTTCTTTTGTATAAAGTAGCAGTAGAAATAGTTGGAAAAATACTCTTAACAAGTTTTCAACAGTTGCAATTAGCCATTACTAATGAAGAAGATAGTTCCAGTCAGTCTATCTGTATATATTCCTGTATGCAATTATAGTCCAACAAGGAATCTTAGCTCACTTTTTGGAGCATGTCTTCCATAATTTTTACCTGTACTGTTTCTTATGATGATGTACTATGGACTTGGTTTAGTAGAACTAAGTTTTATGCTGCTCCCTTGTTTCTAAACTCTGCCTAGGAGTTCAGTGCCTTGAAAAGATAGATTTGAAATTAAGGATCACTAAATCACTCAATGGTTTCAGAAGACTGGATTCCATGTGTTCCAAGTGGCACATGGCTTCAATTTAAAGTTAATAGATTTTTCAAAAGTCTTTTTATGTTCTAACTAAAGAAGACAAATACAGTAAGCCTCTATGATCAATGCATTGGGAATATTGAATATTACAATATATTTGCGAACCTCATTCATAGGAACATCAACTTTGTAGCAGAGTCCTCTGGTTCTCCTTTTAAAAGTATCACACCCACACGCTTGATTAGTGTATTATTTCTGATCTCACCCTGCCTAACTTTTTTCTTCTAGGAATTATGCAACCGGCAAACATTCATGTAATGAAGAGACCTTCACTAATGCAGTTAAAGAGTACTTTTTCCATTAACTAATCTTTTACCTTCTACCCTTTTAAAGATCCAAGAACCTCCCTCATTGTAAAACAAACTACTTGTGTCACCAGGAGCTGCTCAGAATTGTATCGGAAGACACATGGCAGGCATGTTTCAGTCATCTCATGTACTTGGTGTTGTACATAGTGTTCCACTGTAACCTCAGCACCTGGTTAATATACCATATTTATCTGTTCTTACAAGATCTTATCCTTAAATAAAGATGTTCCAAAGAAGGGAACATCACATCAGAATTAATATATATGTATATATATATTATACAGCTACAGTATAAACAATACACTTCAAAATAGTTTTTGTCCTTCCTGCTATTTAACATCTCAGTAACTCAGTCCTGCCCTGCTGCACAGGCAAGTGAAGTGTATACTTGAACCCTTATTTTCTTCTATAACCTTCTATTTGGCCTTGAATGGCCATGTTTCCAAGCATTCCAGATATTGCATTTCCTCTTATCGTCCAACCCAACGGTTGGCCTAGCTGTCTGGGTAAGGTACAGCCAAGGAATGTATGCTAGTTCCTCCCTTCCATTAAAATTTTAGTGGCCAAATAGAAGGTGCACTGTGACTATTAGTGGTAGTTTTAGGATGGCTCTCCATCCTTTTCTGTTAGTCATTTGGATGGATGCCCTGTTTGTCCACAGGCAGAGCAACCAGATTTCCAAACTATAGTTCTGAACACCTCCTTTTTTCTTTTATGTCTTCTTCTTTACCCTCTGTTTTGCTTTTCCTCCTTCAGCCTTCAGATAAAGAATTCCAGCCTCAATTACTCTCATTTACTTACACCCCAATTGCTTTCTCTCACAGCATCTATTTTCCACATGGATCACACATTACATTTTCTTGTGCTATCATCCTCTTCCCCATCCTTTCAGATCAGGATGTGAGAATCAAACTAACTAAAATTCCTTAAGACTAATTTATGAATAATTTCATATTCTGAAATAAAAGATTGGTTAATGCTGTACAGAGACACCGAAAGGCAAATTTAATTTGATAATAGATACAGGAAAGAATCAACTTTCTCTTTAGGTCTTCCAGGTTATATAATAATTGGCTGAAGACAGCAAGCTCATAACTGAGGACCTCTGGCCATTTGTCCATAGAAAAGACCCAGAGAAGGCATCTTCACAAAATACTTTCCACAGGGACGTGTACTGTGGTATCAGCTTCAATAAATTGTATGGTTTTATCTGTCCTTTCTGTGCTTGAAAGTACAAGCACAAGGTTTTGCATCTACAAAAATTTTCTTCTCCAGTCCTTTCTGGCTGTCATGCATGGAAAATCTAAATGCAGGGGCACAGATTAAATATGTGCTTTATCTAGACCACTGACAACACAAACAGTCTGGGGAGGAAGTGCCAGCAATCAGGCTCCAAAAAAATAAGCCAGACCTGTTCCTGATGTTAACTTCTCCAGATGGGTGGACACTATCACCTTGGCCTAGGGGTCACACTGCTTGCAGCTTATGCAGTGTTGTGGAACATTTTGCACAAAGCTGCTACTGTAAAAGCTTATATATTAATTAGGAAACCACCTTCCTGTGTCTATTTATATGTACACAAATACCAGCCTTTTCCTTTCTTTTTTTTTTTTTTTTTTTTCTGAAAACTGCATAATAACTATTGAAGGTAATTCCTTAGCTTGTGTAAATCAACAAAGATAAGACTGTAACTGTCACCTGAGGAAGCAGAGCTTCCCTTTTCTTACTGCATGAGGGAGAAGAGGTGGGGAGGAAAAAAAAAAAAAGAAGAGAGACCTGGGACCCTAAATTCTTCCCAGATCTGTCTGGACCTAATCCATGTCTGCCCCCTCCTGATGTGTGGGACTCACTGGAGGAAACCCATCCTGCCCATTGCACTTTTAGTGGTTAAGGCTTGGACTGTAAATCAGACACTGTACTCTGAAGTACAGCTGTCTAGCTAGCCTGGAGTCAGCTGATGATTATGCACTTATATGCATTTAGATGTCCCTTGCAAGTTACTAAAGATGTGTAGGTATAAAAATCAGCAGCCACTCCATGCAATACAGGATGCTCGTTGAACATAGTTTAAATATAGGTTTAATTTAGTGCATTTTTGCATATTTTTACATATTTTAGTAAAGACATTTCTCTCTCCATCTTTGTGAATTGGTAAATGTTCCTCAAGATGTACTTCTGTGACTTCTGTTTTTCTATTGTTCAAGAGATAAGATACTAAGGAGGAAGTTCTGACCTTGCTGAAGCCAAAGATAAAGTGTATTCTCTCCACTGGGGTCAGAATTTCACCTGGGTGTTTATTTTGTTTTCTAAAGGTCACCTTTGACAACAGTGTATTGACGCAATATGTTTTGAGGCTATCAAAACAGCAACTTTGAGAAAGAGCTGCTTAGCTATTGCATAATAACTTTCCCAAATAATGTCTTATGTGGAACACCTTTTTTACAGACGTTTTAGCTATAGATATACCTCAGTGATGTTTCCTGTCAAGCAGAGTATCACAGAATCACAGA
>VXAA01006589.1:63371-77378 GCA_013399115.1 Anseranas semipalmata | reverse complement strand
GCCCCCATCTCCCCCCACCGCGCCGCCGCGTTCCTCCCCGGGGCCACGGGCAGGTGCACGCACCTCCGCTTTCCCACCGCCCGGCGCGGCCCCGTGGCTGGGCTGCTGCCAGCGAGGGATGCGCTGGCTCTCGCCTGGCCCTTTCGCGTGCCTGCGGGCATGGAAAGGGGAGGTGGGTGTGCTGCTGTGGGGCCTGGGGTGTAGGATGGGATGGGGACGTGTGTCGGGGCAATGAGCAGCCCCAAAGGCTCCGTGCTGCAGAGATAGAGGGGTGAATGCAGCTGGGGGGGGAAACTGGGGTTCCCTGCCCGAAGTGTGGGCATTAAACCCCAGAGCCGAGCCTTTTGCCCATGGGTTGCCTGCAGATTGGCACCCTGCTCTGGGTCAGAAATGGGTCTGGGCATGGCCAGTGCCTGGGCTGCTGCTACCCCTGGGGTCCTGGTCCTGCCTTCCTTGTCCCCTGTGCTCCCTATGCAGCAGGACCCATGCCGTGTGCCAGTCTGGGCACTGGTGGCAGCTCGGGACAGGGATCCCTGCAAAGCAGTGACCACCACGGGGGTCCCCACGCAGCTGTGACCAGCCACAGCTCCCAGCCCTGGGCTCCTTGCCCAGCACAGCAGCAAAGGAGGGCATCGTGGTGCTGCTCCTGCGGGGTTTGCCTTTCTTTGTGCCCGGGCTCCCTCGGCCCTGCGGTTTGTGGTGCTGGTGCAGTGGGTCCGGAGCTGCAGCTCCGAGCTCTCCCGGCCGGGTGGAGCATCCCCAGGGCACGGGCAAACCTGGGCATGTCCGGATCCCTCCTCACATCTCCCTTCCTCCGCCTGGCCCAAGACCTGGCAGCAAAGGCAGTGTTTCACTCCTGTGTCAACATTTGGAAGAAAAGGGGGGAAAACAGTCATTTCTGTCAAACCCTGGGAATGTGGATGCCCCGAAAACAAACAGAAGCTCTGTTTCTTCACTGAAAGGCCGTTTTAAATCTGGTTGGCTGCCAAAAAGTGATAAAAATGATTGCTGTTCCGGCACTAGAGAAGAGTTTTGTTGAAAATGTCACCCCCCACGCACCCTCCCCCCAAATCTCACTTTTATGAAAACACCATTTTTTATCAGGGGGCTGGCAGGCAGATGTTTGGCCCAGACCCCACCGGAGGCCAGATGCACCCGAACTGCCATTCCCAGCCCCCTCCGTGTCATCTGTTGATTGACAGCTGTCAGTCACCACTCAGAGGGGCTGAGTGTCCTCTGGAGACAGGACTGCTCCCTGCCCTGCGTGTCACCTCCTGGGTGACACGGGGATCCTATGGCTCATGGCCTTTTCTAAGGTCTCCCCACCTTTCCTGGGTACCGTTCCCCACCTTGTAGCAATGTGCCCAGTGCCGGTCATGGGAGGTTTGTGGGGTGGGCACAGTGGTCATGGTGGGGCATCAGGACACAAGTGTCACGGCTTTGCTGGGCTGAGCCACGCCGGTCTGCTGTGCGGTGCGATCCCTGCCTCCGGAGAGAGCAGGAGGGAGGCTGCTCCCCCGCACACACGGTGCTTTTGGAAGGGCACGAGGAACGGATAGTGGTTGTGTCACCGGAGCTATGAGCTGGACCTGTTGGGGCTCGTTCCCTGTTTATTTATGAACAGTGGCAAGCTTCCAGCAAGTTGTTTTCCTGGTGTAATATTAAACTCCCAACCTTTTGTTCCAAGGTATCGCCCAACTCGGGTACGTCAGCCCCAGCCCTGCGGTGCTCCCATTCCAGCCGGGATGGCATCGAGCCCTCTCTGGCGGGGCAGAGCAGGGGCAGATGACAGCTCAGTGGCAGAAGAACACATGGGGGTGGCTCCAAATGTCCCCTGTGCTGACGCTGGCACCGCTGGCCGGGGCTTTCTGCGATGCTCCTGCATTTGGCGCGCCCTCGCCCCGGGGCAGCGCAATGCTGGCGGGGACGCAGGGGACCTGCCAGCCGTGCAGCCGCGGGGCCGGGCGCTGCCAGCATTATTCATGCCACTTGCAAAGAGGACGCGGATGGGCTGTTGCTCTCAGCTTGCTGAAACTGTGGGTGTGCAGACATTGAAGGCAGTGTGAGGGATGGCCCTGCCCTGGCTCTCACCCACATCTCCAGGCTGTGCCCACTGCTTTGGGCTGCCCCCCAGCCTCGCAGACAGCTCGCATCCCGCAGGGTCCTGGCTCGAGGACCGGAGGGAAGCGCTGGATGGGGGATCAGCGGCTGGGGTGAGCTCACGGGTGTCGAGGCGTATCCCCAAGCGCTGCCTGCTGTAGGGACGTGCCCAGGCACAGCCGCTGCCCCGTGCCGCTGCTCCGCAGCATGAGAAATCCCACGGTGCCGAGCCTCCTCCTGCACGGAGTGGGCAGGTGGAGCGCCTGGGGGCACAATTCCCAATCAAAACCACACGTGTCCCGGCTCTGATACGGAGGTGAGAGCAGAACCTCCGGGACCGAGCGGAAACACGCGTTTGCTGGGAGCGCTAGAGGCAAAAAGTGCGTGCTCTGCTTCCAAGACGTGTGGCTTTTGCTTTTGCACACACAGACATAAATAATGACAGGAAACACATGCAGGCTCCCAATTAATTGATATAGCACCCCATTACCTAGGTGGATTTACCTCCCTGTTTCTGGGCTGCCTGAAGGCTCCCCTTGCCCCCAGCAGCTCTCCGAAAGGACACTGCTTTTGAAGCAGGCTGTGCCTTTTTTGTTCTGCTGTCTGTAGTTCATCTTCATTTAGGAAAAACTCCCTTTTTTACAATTGTAGCCTCACTTAGAAAAGGCACATGGGTCTGGAAAGGAGCATACCCCCTCCAACCAGCTACATCTGCTCCTGATCCACGTCCTGTGGAAGCACTGGCAAGATGCTCCGGGCTGCCCGGGCTTTGGATCCAGCCTGCATCCCTCCGGAGCGTGTTCCTTGGAGCATCCTCCCCTCCTCAGGTGTGGGTGCTGTTGAGTGACAGGCCAACCAGGCAGGCTGGTGGCAGGGCAGGGCAGCAGCTGGTTTCAGAGATCCTGGGATCTGATAAAACGTGCTTTCATCAGGGGTTGCCGACATGTGACTGCCAGAAGTACGGCCCTTCCCGTGAAGGCAGGACAGGCTATTTCATGCTGGAGAAACTAAGAGAGCAGCAGAGAGGGCAGGGAGAGAGCTGGGCTGCTTTGGCCTTTATTCTAATGATCATGAGGCTGAATTCCTCTAGAATACCTCAAGGGATACAGCACTGTATAGCAAGCAGGGCACTTCCTCAGAGAGCTGAGCTTGCCCTTCGTGTTTTTCCCTTTCCTGAGGGAGCGTGGAGGGGACAGGGCCATGCCGGGGACCTGTCCCAGAGCTCCTGCCCACACCAAATCCCCTGCACGGAGGCAGCATCTCCAGAGCATGCGGTGGCTCATCGTCTGCGGCAGGGAGCCGGCTTATGCCCAGACATGTCCCACAACCTGCTGGGAGATGAGGGCTGGTTTCTGTCTTCTAGCGGTATGAGCCGAGTGCTGGTGAAAGGAGCCAAACACGATGCCCCAGAGCATCTCCAGAAGGGTCTGGTCCTTCCGCAGGCCCTGGAAGCTGCTGTCCCCTGGGACTCAGTCTCTCACCTGGTGCTAGAGCTGCTGTAAACGCAGACAGCCAAGGTGCGCATGGGGTGCGGGGTGCCCTGGGCCTCTGATCCCTACGGCACTGATACCCTGAGCTGAGTTAAAGGTTACTTCCCTGCCTGTGTAAGGAGCAGCGCATGAGTTGTCTCTGCTGCATCTTCCATCTGCTGGGGCTGGTCCCCGGCTGTGCCCTGGGCAGGGGGTGGCAGCTCCAGCTCCCTGCAGGCACCCAGCCCTGAGCTGTTCCTGGCCACGGAGATGGATGGAGACTGCCGCGTCACTTCTGCTTCTGGAGCTTTGCTTGATTTCCTTTCAAACAGGCTAGTTTGGAGCACCCACCCTAACCTGTGCTCTACCAAGGGCACAACACTGTGTGTGAATGGGGCCGGGGCCGGTGGGCGGCGCGGCAAGCTGCGCCCAGCTGTGGGCCACGGGTGAGAAGTGTGGGCACAGCCCGGCCCCTGCCTGGTCGCTGGGCACCCATGGGTGGCTCTGTGCCCAACACGTGCATGCAAGCCTGAGCTGAGAGATCTGCCACGTGGAGGGATGGAGGAACCCAAAAATCCCATCTTCACCATAAAAATATCAATCATCTCTAAACATCCGTGCGATGCTGATCCTTCCCTCCCTGCCCAGTATTTTCTCACGCTCTGAAGCTGGCAGCAGGCACTGGGAAGCAGTGTTGGAACTTGTCCTGCCGTCCCATCAAGGCCGTTTATCTCCACCATCAAGCCCTAGAGCTGGAAGGGCTGCAAGTAGGGGCAAGGCGCGCTCCTGCTTGCCGCTTTCCATTGCGTCACTTTGACACAAGCTGAGCGAACACCCCAGGGCCAGATCCCACACAAAGCACCTTGCCTGGTCCTGCAAAGCACAGCAGGTCCTGGCAGCCCCGTGCTACCCCGCTGATTAACAAGACACAGGGACCCTGATGATATCCCTGAGCATCACTGGGAGCCCTCCCTCGCCCTCCCTTCCCAACAGCCTGCAAGGAGCCAGTGTCTGGCTGTGCTCCCAAAAGCCATCGTGCCCAAAGGCTCCACATCCAGGGTGACCCCAGAGGTGACCCTTGCTGTCTGATGGGGATAGGGAAGCCTCTTAGGAGCTACTTTTAGAGCAGAGCATGCCCCAGGCTGGGCTAGATGCTCCTGCTGCGGCAGTGGGGACAGGATGGGATGGTCACCCTGCCAGGGGACAGCTGAACAGGTAGAGGGATGAGGAGGCACCTGCCCTTGGCGGGGACGGCACAGCCCCTAATGTCGTGTGCTCAGTGTGGGATCCTGCTCGGAGCAAGCCTGCTTAATTAAAGCAATTATGAGGCAGGCTGCTCCCTTGCCCCTCCCTTGCCTGTTGCTCCGTGAACCAATGGATTTGTAAACCCGGCCAGCCGGCTCCGCACCCTCCTCCTGCTGCAGCACTCGTGGTTTTGAACACAAATGGCTGAGATGCTGCCCCTGAGCCCTGGTGAGCGCCAGCCTGCAGAGCCTGGGCCTGTGGCTTCCTTGGGCTCATTGCCTGTGCCAGCGCTTGGCCAGCATGGCACAGCATGGCATGGCACAGCTTGATGTGGCATGGCTTAACATGGCATGGCATGTCATGGCATTGCGTGGCACAGCATAGCTTAGCGTGGCATGGCGTGGCAGGGCACAGCATGGCACATCTTGGCTTGGCACATCACGGGATGGCACGTCATGTCTCAGCCACTGGCATGAAAAGCTCTGTGCACACCTGGGGAGGGGACACCTTGGGCTCACCTTCTCCATCACAGGCCAGTCCAAGGAGTCTGGTGCCCAGAGCTGGTTCCCTGCCTGGGCCATGTTCTCACCAGGGGTTTGTGGAGGTCACAGCATGATGGTCGGTGCCACCAGGACCACAAGCCACATGTCCCTGATCCTTCTCACCTCTCGCTATGCCCCAGGACAGGGATGTGTCCCAGGCCTCAGTCCCTAGGGAAGCCTGTGGCTCTGTTGTGGGGCCTGAGAGCCTCAGGGCAGGGGGCTGCCTGCGGGAAGGAGCCCCCTTTTCCCAGGAACCTGGCCCTGGGCACTGGCCAGGAGTATGCTCTTATCAATAGAAGAAGCAAGAGTTCAGCAAAACCTTATCTGGTGCTGCAGTGATTGCTGACAGAGCTGAGCAGCCCTGGGCACTGCGGCAGGGGTGGCCGTGCCCCACAGGACCCCTGTGCCACTCTGCGAGGGAGCCAGAGGGGACTGAGCTGGGGCTTGGATGGGACTCGTGGCACAAACCAACACTGGGAGAGCAGCACCAAAGCAGGAAACCAGCCCGGCTTCCTACGCACTCATGACTCAAAGGGTTTCTGCTGTGCTGGTGCTCTGCTGTCTAATAAGAGGCTGAGCTCCCCTTGCAGTCTGTTTCTCTGAGGTGACACCAGCAGCGACACCACTGGGGCCTCTCTGACCTCATATTCTGCCGCCTACGCACACAACAGTCGCCGGCAGCAAACGCTTTTGAGGCTGTTGCTCCCTGGTCAAAGCAGGCAGGGTTCAGCCGCACACGCTCCTGTGCAGATGGAGCCGCGCCGGGCACGTTGCGGGGCAGCTCGAGGGCTGGTGGTGGCAAGCTGGGAGAGCAGGAGGCTTGTTTGGTTGTGCGAAACCCACACGGCCAGGGAAGCTGCTCTTCACAAACCCGGATATTAAAATATGTTCTCTTGGGACAAAGGAAACAATTTTTAGTTCGATTTCAAGTTAGTTTAAAAACCAAGCAAGCCCCACCTTTAAGGAGTGCTTCAAGGTGAATGAAAAGCCCTTCTTAAGCAGAAAGCCGCAGATGGCTGGTGCTGAAAGCGTTAAAAGCAAACACTCAAAATATTTGTCTTTGGCCAGCCAAGTGCTTGCTTTTCTAACAAAAAAAAATAGTTTTGTTTCAGCGTCACCAGAATCCTCCGGCTCCCCCGGGCCAAGCTCGCCCAGTGGGTTAGCTGCGGGGTGGGCTTTCCCACCCTTAGAAATGACTGAGTCCTTTCAAAAAAAACCTCTAAGCAGCAAAAAAATAGGCAAAGATACAAATGCTTGTTTACTACAATAATTTCCCGTTTTGGTCATTTCCCCGCTCGCCTGGGTGGGAGCCTGCGCGAGTGGCATCACATCCGTGCCGGGCAGCTCGCGGGACTGCTGCTGCGCAGCGGCAGCCGGCGGAGCTGGGTGAGGAGCGCTCCCGGGGGCTGCTGGATACGGGGAGCTGGAATCTGATGGGCAGGAAGGAGGAAAAGTGAAAAAAAACAGGCTGTTTTGATGGCAAGAAACCAAACGTCCCTCTGCACCCTGACCTTCATTGTGTGGGGAAGGAGGGAGCACTGCTACTGAGAAAACGTGATAAGGATTGCCAGCAGCACCTGGGTTGACACCGACCATGGGTTTGGGCTGTGTGTACATGCAGCGAGCTCGTGCATGCATGCAGCGAGCTTGTGCGTGTATGTGGTGAGCTTGCCCGTGCTCAGCGGCAGCGGAGTGGTGAGTGCTGGGTCCTGCGGCAGTGGTGGCTGGGGATGGCAGCACTGGAGGGGCTGGAGGAGAAGCAGACGTGGTGCCCAAAACAAGCAGACCTCGCTGGAGGAGTCAGGACCGGACAGCAGAAGGGAAACGCTGTGCTGGGGAGAAAGGCTGTCTCCCCGGGATGTCTGCAGCAGCTCTGCCCCTTCCCACATGGGGGTGCCCAGGCAGGACACCCCGGGGGCTTCTCAGGTGGGACCCTGCCCCATACCCGGCTGTGGGATGCCTTGCCAGCTTGGGGGGCAAGACCGGGGCTGGCTGGGAGCAGTGGCTGGGAGCTGTTGCCCCCCCCCCGAGGGCTGGGGGGGACGGGCTGTGCCTGCCGCCTGCTCCTGCATGACAAACGGTGCAATTAGGGTCGAGGCTTAACTGAGTGTGCTAATTTGACATCTGGCGATTTGATCGGGCTAAAGAAACTGTTTACATTCACCTTCCACTATGTTTGGTTTGAGATAGCAGCAGAACAGAAGGCGATGCTGCGGGTGTCCTGTTCTCAGCGCTTTTATGGGGGTTTCCTATGAGAAAAGCAGAGATAGGGCTGAGCCTGGCAGCCGCCCATCCAGGCCTTCTCTCCCTGATTTTTTTTTTTCTGTTTAGCCTTTACCTCATCTCAAATAAAAAGAGTGATTTAAAACTCTTCGCAATAAAACAATTCAAACAGAAGTCAGTCTGCAGCACTGTGCAATGGGGGAGAAGGCTCGTGTTATTTGCTTAATTACAGACTTTTGTTTGTCAAGTACTTGTGGGTGAATTGTTTGCAAATAACAGGTGAGTTTATTCATGCTTAGAGCCCTGAGCCCTGAGATTAGAGCAGGGCGGGGAGGCAGGAGGATGCTCCAGGCTGCGGGTGACCTCCGGCAAGTCCCTGCTGCTGGGGGCTGGACGCAACACTATCTTCTTGGATCCAGGTGCCTTTGCAGTATGATCTAAAACACATGCAGTTTATCCTTCTATAAATGAGGTTAACTATTTATGGAGTCACTTTGTAAAATGTAGTGCAATAATGGGAGAGAATGGAGGCTGCTCTGGCTTTGGGGTGCCTGGATTTGGTGCTCAGCTCACCACATCAATCTGGGCCACTTGCTCCCAGGTGCTTCCTGACCTCCTGGAGGTCCACAGGAGTTAACAGCACGCTTCAGGCCTTCTTCCCCATTTTATGATGCAGATAAGGGCATTTTGGGCTGCTGGAAGGAGAAATGGCTGCCAGGTGCTCTGCCGATGCAACAGAAAGAGTAGGTGGATTCAAGCTTAGAGGTATCAGATATCCACAGAGTTGGGATGGACATGGAGACCGGTGTGACCACAGCTGGTCTCAGCTATTTGCTGGCCATCCTGCTGCTAGTGATGTCGCAGCACTGGGGCATGGGCATCTCCCTGCTGTGTACAGACTGATGGAAACCACAGCTGCCCTGAGTGCACGGAGCAGGGAAGTGACACCAGGCAGGGGGACGTGGCCCCAGCCAGAAAAAACAATGTGCAGGAGATAAAAACATCCCTGCAGCCCCCCACCTCCCTCTCCACAGGGTGCAGGGAGCAGAAGCCCAGATGCTCAGACAGAAGAGTGTTCCCAAAGCTTTTCCAGCAAGTGAAGAAATCTGAAATGGAGATGGAGGCCGAAGTGATGAGGAATATGTGAAGGGCAGCAGCCCCATCTCCACCTCCTGCCCTGCTCCCCCACGTGCTCAAGCCCACAGGCCCACAGCTGCATCCCATGCAGGGGTGAGGGGGTGAGGAGGAGCCCCCTGCCTGCCATGCGCCCAGTGCAGGTGCTGGGCTGGGAGCAGAGGGGAGGCTGCCCCGGCACGGTGTGACTCAGGGCCAAGTCACGAAGCACCCGCTTCACCCCGCCAGGGCTCTTGACTTGCCGCTTTGCCTAAGCCTGCGCTTGTACATTGTGCTGGGGGTGATAGGGAGCCGGCACGGAGCCACGGGTGATCCCTCGACATGATCTGGAGTGTGGGAAAAACGCAATCGCTGCAAACAATCAGAGGCAAAGCCGGCAGCAGCACGCAGCGAGGCAGTGAGGAATTCGGAGGCACATTCCAGAGGGGATGACAGAGGAGGGGCTGGGAGTGCAAAAAAACATGCTCTGATTTGTTTTTTTATTTTTTTTTCCCTCTCTGCAGTGCCGTCACACCCCGCCTGGCTTTCGAGTAAAGCTGCTGCGTGCTGCAGCATCCCTGGCAGCGGGGACGTGGTGAGCTCTGGCTGGGCGTACCACTGCCCGGCTGCAGGCGGGGACCTTCCAGCCCTGGGGTGCTCCGTGTCTCTGCGTCTCCAACAACGCAATGAAAAACCACCTCTCTCTGCAGCTCCAAGACCTACAAGACCTACCGGGGGTCAGCTCTGGCCACAGGGACTTGTCTGTGTGCATCCCACCTGCACTACAGGCAGTGCAGGCAGGACTGTTGGCACATGGAAGCTGTGGTGGCCACCAGCCCAGCGTCACCGCATGTCCCCTGCATGCACTGCCGAGGGGCTGCAGCACAGCCTGCGACCTTGCAGCTCCTCTGCTCCCTCCTAGCTCTTCCTGACCCACTTTCTACATTGCACAATTAAAGCAAATCAAAATGGAGCAGGGGGAGGGGATGCCACAGGGCTGGCACGGCCACTGGCACATTGTGCAGGGACCGGCAGCACAGCCCATCCATGGCTGCTGCACTGGGCAGGGCATGGTCATAGGGCAGGGGAAGGTCACTGTCAGGAGAGCAGCTGGTGCTGGGTGAGGCTCAGGCTCAGAAGAGGACCTGGGCTTGCATGGTTTTCCCTTGCCCACTTCCCTGTGTGGGACACGCTCAGGGCTGTGGCTGCCACAGAGCTCTGCACGCTGGTGGTCACCAACAGCCTGGTGCTGGTGGCTGGGGAGGGAAGGTGTGGGGCAGAGCCCAGGGCAAAGAGAGCACAGGAGGTCGGAGGGAGCAGGACAGGGGCCAGGCACAAATTTACAACCTCGTCCCTATCCTTGGTGCCCGTCTTCCTCCCACTCCATCAGCATCCTCCTCCCTCACACAGGTGCCTGGTGGGCAGAGGCTTCTTCAGAGGCACAAGCAAGGGATAATTGCTAGAGTGTGTGGGGTGCCCTGTGCCACATTTCACTCATCGCTTCAGGCAGAGCAGCCATCCGGGAGCTAAAAGCATTCAATTGTTCACTGATGCTTTTCTTTGAAGCCCTCATTCATCCTCCAAGGTCTGTATTGATTGGGGACTCCAGGAAAGCATCTGCCCTTCTCTGCCTTCATCAATGACTTTCCCACATTAATCCACCTCTTCCCTTGATAACCACACTAATTACTCTCAGCTAAGTTGACTCTGGCAGGTCGCTGGAGGCTGGGAAGAGCAACCTGCTCCGCAGCCAGGCTATGCCTTAAAGCTGCAGCTCCCTGTCCAGTAATGGGCCCCAGTCCTGGAGGGGACTGGTTGCACTGGGAATGTGAGCACCATGGCATGGGGCTGGCTGTGGGGCAGCACATGAGTCCTCCAGGGCCATGCTGGGGATGTGTGCTGTTGAGAGAGGCATTAGCTTTCCATTTTGGGGGCTTGTGGACCTCCGAGGGAATCACTGATAGTATTGCATGGTTGGGGACCCTGTACCCTGCCCCAGTGGCATGCACACCCCCACCCCCTGTCTGCATCTGCCCAGGCTTGGGTGTTCGGCATGGTGAAGGGCTTTCCTCTGTTGTGCTGCAGGGTGTTTTAGACCACCGTGGGAGGTTCACACCCTTCAGTCCAGGGTGGTCTAGGCATGAAATGAGGTATTTTCCACTTTTCCACCTGGGTTTCCTTACAGGGGAACAGGAGGTGTGTAGCTCTGTGAACTCTTCTGCTCTCAGCCATGGTCAAGTGGCATCGGGGACAGGAGCAGCCCCTCAGGGAGGAGCTGTGCAAGGGGAAGGAAGGCTGGATGGGCTCTGGGGGTCCAGTGGTCAAGGGGCATGTGCCAAATGTCCTGCTGGAGGCCTTCCACAGGGAAGGCGAGAGCTACCAGGAGGGTGAGAGCTGGCTCACTTGCTGCTCCACTGCATCTCCCAAAGGCTTTGAGAAGACACGGGAGGCGTAGAGGAAGATGCATGGGAGCTGGGAGAGATGACCCTCGTTAAGCAATGCAGATCCTGCTCTCATCGGGAGTTGATGCAAGAGGGCATGTCTTGACCCATGAACCCAGAGCAGGAGAGGTCAGAAACATGCCAAAGTGACCTGGCTAAGGGGGTGTGAAAGTCTAAAGACGGCAATTGGCTCACCAGCTGGTAAAATGGGGAGGAGCGGAACAAGTAAAACTCTGAGATCTGGAGGGAAGGGCAGATCCAGGCCCTGCCGCATCTGGGGTCTGCTCACAACTTTAATGTACATCATCGGCTACTCAGCAGCCTGGCAGGTGAGCCATGTGGTTTGTACATGTGGTTTGACAAACTCCCTGTTGCTCTGGTACTCAAACCGGAGATAGTTTACTGTGTTTTTCCTTACCTGGGAGAAAAAGTAGCCCTTCAGGCTGTAATAAACTCAGATTCAAAGTTAAAAAAGAGCAAAAGTAAAGGTTGCAGGAGGGAGCAGGACTGCGTACGTGTGCAAGGAGTGTGCTGGAGCCAGAAAATGGCTGCTGAGCTCTTGGTGATGAGGAACAGCCCTGTAAGGTGAGGCTGCAGCAAGCAGAAAGGCCTCCTATTCCATTACGCGAGGTCTATCATGTCTTTATTTACTCACGGGTGATTGCAACACGGGCTCCCCTTGCCCAGCCCTGCATACCATCTGCTGCCCTGGGTGATGGCGGTGGCAGCCTGTTCTTGGGTGAATACCCGGTATTGTGGGGTCCCCATGGGTGGATGAAAGGTGCCGGGCCCCACAGAAACTTCTCTGAGCCACTGTGTTCCCTATGGGGCTGGGGGGGTGAGTGCTCCCCTTGATCTGCCACTGCCACTGGTGCTGTGGGCTGCACCTGCCCCCACGGCCTGGCGTGAAGCCTTCCTCTGTGCCCAAGCCGACCTGGGAATCATGGCCAGGATGGCCCCGCATGTCCTTGTTCTCCACTGGGAGGCCTGAGGGTGCATGTCCCAGCCCCGTGGCAGCCCTTTTACCACAGGCTTCTTCCCACATGGTGGGAGAGCAGCCTGGCCTTCACGGTGCCCCTGCACTGGTGCCTGTGGGGACACGGGACACCCATGGGAGACACGGGGGCTGCGGTGGGTCCCCCCAAGCAGCCCTGTGGGACCGGGGTTTCCCAGGCCGCCCGTTTAGGGCCGGGGGTCCCTCAGGCTGGGCCCCAGCAGGCCCCGGCGGCCATTTCTGAGGAGGCGCCGCCATCTAGCGACACGACGCCAGGCTGCCTGCTCCCCACGGCGGGTCCCCAGGGCGGGTGGTGGCCCTGTCCCCATCCCTGTCACTGTCCCCGCCATCTCCCAGCCCCTAAGGGGGCGAGGGGCTGCAGGGGCAAAGCCAGAGTTGGGCACAGGTGAACGGGAGGGGGTGCCTTCCATGCCGAATGCCTTGTGGGGTGCAGAAACGCAAAAATGCAAAACGCTTTTCTTTTTTTTCTTTTTTTTCTTTTTTTTTCTTTTTTTTTCTTTCTTTCTTTCTTTTTTATTTTTTTTATTTTTTATTTTTTTTATTTTTTATTTTTAATAAAGCTCAAACGGTGGCTTTACAGAACTTGCGAGGACTGTCCAGCCCTCTCCAAGGTCCTGGCAGCAGAAGCCACCGCAGGGCTGTTGCTTTCCCAGTATAAGCCGGGACCTCTCCAGGCCCCCACTGGCTCATGTTTTCAGGGATCAATGGCGACTGTGTGGTTGTCCCATGCCATCAGTGTAGCTTTAACTCCCCCAAACATCCTAATTCTGCCTCCACCTCTGAACACTGAACAAAGGCATTGGCCATCCCGCCGGCTGCAGGAGGGGGTGCGGGCCTGCCCGTCTCTTGTCCCCCCTCCATCTTCCTCCCGCTGGCTGCTGAGAAAAGGGATTCAGCCGTGCCCGCCGCATGTGAAAAGCCCCCGCCTGCCTTGTGTTTTATGAAGGAAAATCTCCTTGGGAGAGCAGCCAAACGTTCCCAGCCTCCTGCTGGGTGTTTCAGACGTGCGCGCTGGATGGAGTGAGGGCACGGCTGCCCTGTGGGTCTGGGGGGAGTGCGGGGGGACGGGGATGGGAGCTGCTGGGCTCTGCAAAAGCTGCTGTCAAAGTATGCTGGAAGACGAGACAAGGTCACTGCCTTGCTCGGGTAGCCAGAGCCTGCTCTGTGTCTGCTGCCTCAAGGGAGGGAGTGTCACCACTGGGCTAGCAACACTGAGCCCTGTGTACTTCCCTTGGTAAGGGACATGGGAATATGGGTCTGGCTGTGTCTGCCGGGACCTGGGCATTGGCTGTGCCACCGAGCACTGGGCAGGGTCCCATGTCCCTGCCACAAGATGGGCTCCCCGGTGTGCCGTGCTGGGGCTGCCCTGTGGAGGCTGGCTCCTCACTCGGATCCATTTTCTCCTTTATTACACCCATGCTTTTCCTCTCCTTTTCCTTTCTTTGTTTCCTGCTGGTCTTCTCCCCCTCACACACACACAGCACCTCTCCTGGACCACAGCCTCATGCATTAGAGACCTTTCAGACCCAGCGACTATTTCAAATGCAGCCAGGAGGCCACCAGGTCTCCAACCTGCCAAATCAAACTCAAATTTGCAGCTTATATGCAAACATAATGGATGTGGATGCAGGGGCTCCTCTGGCACACAGAACAAATAAACAGTAACACATGGCAGAGCCTGGAAGAGCAATAACCTCAGCTTCAGCTGGGCTTCAAGGCCAGCTGGAGTTTGTGGACAGCTTTCAAACAGCAGCACTCAACGTGAATTAATCTCACCTGACTGCAGCTATATTGCGCACTGCTGTCCTGGGCCACTGTCAGCAGCAGGGCTGCACGCGAGGCTCAGGGGGAGAAATGCG
>VXAA01006589.1:33642-63360 GCA_013399115.1 Anseranas semipalmata | reverse complement strand
GCGGGGGGGGGGAACTGGTGTTTGTACTCTGTAGTTGAACCAAAAACCACGCAGACAAAATCAGACAGAGTCAGGCCCAAAGACAGTTTCTCTGCCATGTTTCCTTCTTGGGTTCATTTTGCTAATGTTGTACTCCACATGAAATAAAAACTTTCATTTATTTATTGAGGGTTATTTAACATCCATTGCAACCTTTCTTTCTTTCTTTCTTTCTTTCTTTCTTTCTTTCTTTCTTTCTTTCTTTCTTTCTTTCTTTCTTTCTTTCTTTCTTTCTTTCTCTCTTTCTCTCTTTCTCTCTTTCTCTCTTTCTCTCTTTCTCTCTTTCTCTCTTTCTTTCTCTTTAGCCTGGGACCAATTTGACAGAGAACTTGCCACTTCCAAAAAGCATGTTTCATATCTGAAAACGGTGAAAAAAAGCATTTGGCAGATCCAAAATGAAACTTTTTGCTGTCAAGGCCTGGTGCAAAGTATTTCAATGTTTGCATTGCATCCATCCTCCTTCCCCTTTCTATGTGGAAGCCGAGGAGCCCTCTCCTCTGAAAGCGCTCAGCTCCTGCTACTGTGGCTCTCCCACTCCACCTTTCTGTCGCTTGGTGATGCTGCTCCACCTTGCTTTGTGCATTTTCTCCTCTAAGCTTTCCTGAAAAGCAATTAGGGCAGAAGTGTTGCTGAGGCTTAGAACAATGTCCAAAAAAGCCTCTGAAAACCCAGCACTCTCCTGCTGCCTCTTGCAGCCCAGGCACTGCAGGTTTGCTGTGGTGGGCGATCCCCGAGGCGCTTTCCATAAGGGAGATCTTTGATGCAAACAGCCCCAACAAGCGCGCGAGCAGCCGCGGTGGGGTGTGCTTTTCCTTCCTAAGCGTGCTGGGAGCGTGCGGGTGCAGGCAGTGTGTACAGGCAGCTCCCCTCCCGGGAACTGCACGTGTGTCTCTCCCCTTCCCAACTCTTGGTCTTGCTTCCTCCTCCCCGTCACATCATGGTCTATATTTAGTCCCAGACACAGCAAAACATTTTGCACAACTCCCGCGGAGCGCCTGGCAGGATCAGGGCTGGGATTACTTATGGTAATTCTTCAGGCTGGGAACACCCCGTCAGTGTTAATAACAAGTAACGAGGGCAGTTTCTGCAGCACAAAGATAATTATCCCTGCCACGCTGGGGGCTTCATTAAAGGTCTGCCTCCACGTGAGCAAGCAGCCTTTGGCCGATGAGAACGATCTAAGGAAAACCTCCCACGGCCACCGGAGGAGGGCAGGAGGAGGCAGGGGGACCAGGGCCCCACCAAGTCGCTTGGAATCTCCTCTGATCAGCCTGTGTGTCCCCGTGTTGCGCCTGAGCTCCCGCATGGCCCCGGGGATGTGGTGGCCTGGTGTGGCAGGCGGACAGTGTTCAGCTGTCACATAGGGTGTCCCTGTGCACCGCTTGGACTGAGTCCACTGCCCCCTCATCCTGCAGCCCAGGGACGCCTTTTGGAGAGTGCATTCTCCCACCTCACTCCTTCACACCAGGGGCAGAAGAAAAGGGGTTGCATTGAACTGCTCGCTTTCCCTTCACATCAAAGCACTGCATTTATCTCCAGGGGCCCGGCTGGGTGAGCGGGGCTGCTCGATGGCTCCTTTTGGACAGGCTGGGAGGGGAAGGGGTCAGGTTCTGTGTCTCCTGGTGCCTTGGCCATGGTCCAGGAGAGGTGCTGGTTTAAGCACTGAGCAGTGCTGCCTACAGCCCTGTTGTCACCGCTCTGCCCCCAGGTCTCCTGCAGTGACTGAGCCTCACTAGGGACCCATGGCTGGGTGCCCGCTGCCCTGTGGGACAGAGAAGCGATGCCCTGCTCTGCCCCCCACCCAGCTCCAGCAGCCCTGGGCAGAATTAAAGCCCTTTCTCTTCCTAATGAAACTGGTGATGGAATTACCTCCTGGGGATGTAAAGCCAAGTGCACCAAGAGCGACTGAGGCACAAGGCAGGTCCAAGCTGCAAGCCCACCTGCCAGGGAGCAACAAGCACCTGGGGGAGCTGATGGCTGCGGGTGCAGGCAAGGTTGTGGTTGTAAGCGAAGCTCTTTCCTCCTTGTAAGATTGGCTCGTGGGAGGACCTGGGGGCTTCCAGCTCTAGGGGCCCCTCCAGCAGCGGGAAGATGGATGGGTTTGGTGCACAGGGGAGGCAGTGGGGGAGAGTTCAACACGTTTAGGAGGGGGAATAAGCACAGAAAGGGGTTAAAAGTCAACCTCTTTCCCCATCCCAGCTCCTCAGGGGCAGAGAGAGCTTTCCGAGGTTATCAGCTGGGGTCAGCTGCTGGGAGGAAGGCGATGAGAGGCTGGGGGGCTTGGGGCGCCAGCGTGGCCGTGCCAGCCAGATGCGGAGGCTCAGCAAGGGCCACCCCTCTGACCTGGCTGCTGCCTGCAGCGGTATATGGAGAGACAATGGTGTCACCTTGGGGTGCAGTCACAGTAATGACATCCCTAATCTGCTCCCCAACAGCTGCCTGGGGAAGTGCACAAACAAATACTGAGGGGGGGGACCAAAACTCCTGGCTGGAGGAAGCAGGACAACAAAGAAAGTGCAGGGCTCTTTGTGTACTCCCTGCTGATAGGTGGCTCCCAGCAGGCTCCCAGCATTGCACGCGGGGTCTGGCCTCGGTGTGCACGGTGCTGTACAAGTGTGACAGAGGCACAGCTCATGCCTCGAGTCCTCTGTGTCCTGCCCAAGTTTCTGCACTGCAGCCGATCAGCCCACCCCGGGGAAGCAGTGCGGAGCCCTCTTGACTCAGTGGGTGTGAGATGAGGCCCAGGCTGAGCTGCAGTTGCCCTGTTTTGATGTTGTTAATGTGACAAGCTGAATTAATTAAGTGCATTTGGAGAAGGCTCCAGCATTCCTCCCCTTTCAAGGGCTTTCACTTCAAAGGAAGGCAAACAACGAGAGCATCCCTTCCCCGAAGTGCCTCAGCCTAGCATGTCAAGGCAGCCCATCTCTGCCGAGCCCAGGCCTGGGATGTGTCCTTCCCTCCCACCACCAGAGGCGAACGGCCGCAGCGCAGCCACGAGCTCTCCATTGGTGTGCGGGTGCTGGCTCGGGCCCCACGCCACTCACAGCCTGGGGAGGATGCTCTGGGATTTTCAGGAGCATCAGAATTGTTCCTATGCAGGTGGCTACCAAATCTGAGGTCTGGTCCACAACAGCTATGCCAGAAACATGCCTGGAGCTTGTCTGAGTCCCTTTGCAACTCGTTGCAAGCCAGCGTGACCACGTTGTGTTACAGAGCATGTTGGGGACCCTTCCTGGAGCAATGTGCACAGGGCAGATTCACACCAGCAGCTGTTATGGGCTGCAGCTTCTGTAGTTCCCTGGAGGGTCATCTCCACATGGGCTGCAGTCCCATCCCTTCTCTGTGTGCTGAAGACAGAAGCTCTGGGATGCGTGACAGGCGCGTGTGGCTCCTGCCAGCAGGGTGGGGCAGGTTTGCGGCTATGCCGGGGCTGCAGGAGAAATGCACGGGGAGTGCAGGGCAGCACGGCGTGCTGTCGGACTGCCCTGGCCCTGGGACGGAGGCATGGCAGGGCTGGAGCCTGGCTGGGGGACACTGAGCCCTCAGGTATCAAACACACCCTGAAAAGGCAGGTAGGGGAAATGTCCCGTCTGTGAAGGAGACAGAAAACCCAGGCATTGTCCTGCTCCTGGAAAGCAAATCCCTCTTGACCTGAGGCCAGCAGGCAGGACTGGTCTCCAGCACACAGCTCCTGAGCTCAAATGGCTCCTTCGTGCCCTACAGAGAAGAGCGTGGGATTTGGATGAGCAAAGCCAAACGGTGCCAGATTCGGCCAGCGTGGGCCTGCGGAGCCGGGGCTGCCCCTTGCCCCCCGCGCACCCATCGCCCAATGTTCTCTGTCCCCCCAGCCCTGCCCCTGCCAGCCAGCTCAGCCCGCTGGAAACTTCAGGAGAACAGCATGGCTTTTTTTTAAAGCCCCCAGAAGGCTGAGGAGATGTTTCACACTCCTGCTGGGTTTGTCCTGCAATGTTTTGGAGTGTTGGTAGCAAAACAAGGCTGTTGCAGGCTCCCTTTGCATCTGTTTCCTCTGCCTGCGTATCGGGTCTGCTTGCCCCAGTTTGATGATTTTGTTACAACAGCCTTCAAAGCCTGTCCGGAGAGGACTGCAGCTGCGCGAGGAGCAGTGACCCCCTTTGGCAAAGAGTGAGAGGATTTCAGGGCTCGGGAATTGCTACTCTTTATATCAAAACAGCACCTGGGAGCATGTCCCAAGGCCACAGGATCGAGGAGAGCCTGGGCACGTGTCTGCGAGCCACGGGATGCTCCTAGCCTGAGGGCATCAGTGCCAGGAGCTGGAGTCGCCCTTGGAAGTGGCTGTATCTCTGCTGGAGCCAGGCAGTGTCATCACCTCGCTGCCCTCCGTGGGTGCCCCGTGATGGGCAGGGGCTGTCTGTGACATCCAGCAGCAGCAGCAGCGTGTGTTGGCAGCTCACTGTAAACTTTATAAAGGCAGTAAAGTTATTGATGCAGGCTCCCTGGGCTGCAATGCAGCATCCCTTTGCTGGGGGCTGCATGCTGGTAGTGTTTTGTAGGAGATTTGATATTAAAGGTCCAGCAAAGTAAAAAGAAAAGTAGGAGCAGGAAATGGAAAGCTCTCTCCTCCCTTCCCTGGGGACATTGCTCCTTATCGAGCCCCACTCCTGTTTCCTTCTGGGATAAACCAGGAACAGGCAGATTTTGTTTCCTTCACTTTGCAGTTGATGTGGCCATGCCGGGCCTCCCGGCAGCGCTGCCACCACGGGCAGAGAGGGAAGAGCCCCACGTCTTCTGTCAGGGTGGTTTGAGAAACAGCCACACACTGGGGCTGGCCCCAGCACGGGAAAATTTGCTTAGCAGGGCCTCTTCTTCTAAAGAAAAGTGGAGGCACCAGGGGTCCAATTACAATGTATTTAATATTTCCAAGCTCGCTGGGGCCTTGCTGTCTCATAACTGGGTCATGCAATCAGCCTCAAGCTGCAATGTCAACCCGGCTCAAGGATTAAGTGTGTTGTAACCGGAGCCGAGAGCCCGGTGCGCGGGAGTGGAGGCTTTTATCTCACTGGGATTGCAAAGAGGGTGCGGGGGCAGCTCTGCCATGTGTGGTCATAAAGCATCCGGCAGGGCTGGCGAGGGCATCCGTGTGGCAGTGTCCCCGCGTCTGCTTTGTGGGAGCTGAGCCCTTCTGCAGAGCTTTCCGTGATGTCCCTGCAGCACGGTCCGGTGCTGCTGGGTGCTCTGGCCGAGCGCTGCTGGGTTAAAAGGAGATCTGCACTTGCAAAGCCAGTCTTCAGTCCCGAAGTAGTGCTTGTCACAGTTCCCCTTGCAAGAATGCTCACAAGCGCTGGGTTTGCTTAGAACTGGCTGAATACTGATCCCAGCTGCCCTTGTATTGCCCCTTTGCAGAGCGCTGCTCGCATTTCTTGCTCTCTGGCTTGTCTTCGTTGCAGGAATGCGGGGGGCGAGCTTTCTGCTCGCAGGCTGGCTGGGGAGAACTGGGTTTGAGTTGCCTGGAAGGGATTTCTGACTTTTGACACTCCCTTAATGGATAGAAAATGAAACAAAAGTAGTGCTGAAATTTCATGTCAACCCAAGAGAGTGAAAAAAACATCATTATGGGTTGATCAATGTTTACTTTATGCTTTGAAATCGTGAAAAGTTAAAACAGCATCATTTCCTAGCAGAGGCAAGGGGTGGGTCCTCTCTGATGGGTGAAAAGCCGTGATCTGCCCCGCTGGGACGTTTCCTTGAACACCGCGTGCCCACGAAGGTCTGCACGTCCCAGAGCAGGAGGCTGGGGCGGGTTGCTTTCGTCGCCTGTCGCAGACATCCTGCCGGGCGGGGGATCTAGCTGCTGTCGTGGGGAAGTGTAAGCGAGAAGACAACACTGTTGTCGTGCTCGTGGAGGGAAAAAAAGGATTTGTATCAAAGGCTCAGCTTTGCTTTTCTATGCTGTAGTTTGCTTTGTTCTGCGGCTCTGCCTCTCCCCCCTCGGCCATCAGATCCTGTCCCCAGAGGAAGCTGGCAGCCATGCCTGCTCTGGAGGCACCGCACGGCTTTGTGTCTGCACAGATGGACAAACAAACCAGCGGCAGGCTCCGGGGCAGGGGCAGCTGCCTGGCCCAGCCCTGCGCGCCTGGCCTGGGGGTGGTGGGTCGCATCCTTTCTAGCGTCGGTCCCGGGGGTCAAGGACTGCGGGGAAGCGTGATCCGTTGTAACAGGAAAACAGGAAACGGCGCTGGTGGCAGGAATTTGTTTCATTTAGCACTTCACGTCCTGAGGTAGACTGGGGCCGAGGCGCATTGCATCATGCCGCTGGAGGCTGGGACTCGAGCAGCCACACTCCCCGCAGCACATCCTTCATTAGTAAGGGTGGCTTTGAGGGGCATCCTTGTGCCCCACGTGGGACTCGGTGCCATGGGCTCTGTCATCACTCCCGGCACGCATCCTGCTCCGCTGGGGTCAGGAAACCATGGGTGCCACCAGGGAGATGTATCCAAACAGGGAGCAATGCACATTGCACGTGTTGCTCTGCCAGCTCCAGGCCAGACGTGTCCTGCTGATGCTGGCACCACAGGGTGGGTGCACGATGTCCTTTGCCCCATGCCATGCACAGCAGCAGTCTGCCCTGGGTGCCCCAGCTTGCCATGGGGATGGGAGGGCTGCAAAACACCTTTGCTAGCCCAGACCCCTGTGCAGCACAGAGCAGCTCCCTGCAGAAAGGGCCAGGGATCATTCTTGCGGCTGGTGGCTGCGGTGCCATGATGGGGAGCAGCACATGGCTTGGTCCAGCGGGATGCCCCATGTTATCTGTGCTCAAACATCTGCGAGCAGCCCCACCGTGCCGTTACACCAGTGTTTACTCTGTAGGGACGCGCGGCGGCAGCTGCAGGGTTTGCTCCGGGATGCCTTCCTGCACAGGCGGGTGCTTGAAATCCCCGCTGCTGCCAGGCTGCAGCAGAGGGAGGTGCCAGCGCTGGGTTTCTGGTTCATGGCTCTGAATTGCCACCTGTGGATGCGTCAGCCTCTCCCATGGCTGCTTGGCTCCCAGCGAGCTGTACCTGGGGAGTGGTGCCCATGTGGGGAAGCATCTAGCTTGAGCCGAACAGCCACAGCCTTGCTGGGGCTGGAACCACAGCCATGTCCCTGGAGAGCCCTGCCTTCGCCCTCCGATCCACCCTGATAATCAGCAAACTGCCAAGCGCCCTTGCACAAACCATATCTGTGTTCCCAGGGAAACAATGCTGCTCACATTGCTTAGGGCTGAAATAGTGTCCTGGAGAGGCTCGGAGCCCTTGGAAAGCTCTGGCTTGCTGTAAAAATAGGAGGCAGCTGGGAAGTGGGAACTTGTGACAGTTGGTAGGGGGAAGGTTTCTGCCCATCTCCAGGTTGTACCACACGTGCTCGCAGTCCTGGCTCATCTGGACCATTGGCAGCCATGCCAAGGTGCCAGCTCAGCATCCTTTGCATGTGGCCGGACCCGGGCGAGCCGAGGATGGGCTGTGCCAGCCCACGAGGGCACCTCCCCGTGCACGCACCAGCGCAGGCACACGTACACGCGCCCTGCTCCAGCCCCGCTTGCACCAACTCCAGTTTCCTCTCCGCAGTGGCCGCAGCAGGCGGGATTAGTGATTTATTAATGAAGCGGAGTGACTGTGCCGCTGGGGCATGCCAGGCGGAAATGTCTGCTCGGGGAGATTGGATAACCCTCTGGCCTGTTTCCCTCACAGCCTTCAAACGGCCGCAGCTCCCAGCAGCACCATATCCTTTTCCTCTCGCTGCCCGATCCCACCACAGAAGGCAGGGGGTTGCTGCCCACAGGGGGTCAGGGATGCCCTTACCGAGCCCAGAGGGGCAGAACCCCGTGATGGGAGCTGCCCAGGGAAGGATGGGTCCATGGGCTGATTTTGGAAGTGATGTGCAGGGTGATGTGAGCCCTCCCTCCTGCAGCCATGGGGTGTGGGGCCCACCGCCCCCACCTTTCTCTGGTCCTGTGTCTGCACCCGAGTCATCTGCACTTGGGTTACTTCAGGGGGTGTGGGGAACACCTTTGCTCTCGGTCTGGGCTGGGTGGCAGGTAATTCAGGCTCACAGGTAGGGATTCAAAAGGAAAGAGACAAAACATGGTGCTTTTGAAAGACTTTCTCAGGGAATAATTTCATTTAGTGTGTTTTGTGCAGCATGCATCTGCTTTGGGCTCACAAGCATTTGCGCAAACTCCCCAAAGCCACTCAAAGCCAAACTGTATAGGTTTTGCAGCCTCCAAATGTGGGAGACCTGAGCTGTGCTTTGCACCCACAAACCTCAAAATGCAGACTGCACAAGGGATTCAGATGGCACTAAATGCTCCCTGAAGCCCTTGTGCGAGTGTATGGCCCCAGCCCATAACAGGGAGGGCAGGACCTGTGCTCTCTTGACTTTGGTGTCTGATCGGTGGCACCAATTTCAGCATCATTTTTTGGCATTTGTTACCACAAGATCCACAGCTGACTTATTATAATAATTGCTGATAATAGATATTGCCACTCCAGTTGCTTTAGAAATAAAGCTGCTTTTAACTCCAGGGAACACTAAAGGTAAACAGGCAGGGAAAATCAAGCTCTGTGAGCAATTGCTCTTGGGCTGAAACCTTGTCTGGGAAAACTGCAGCCAGGAGCAAATATTTATGGCTGAACTGTAAACGGCACCAAGGATGGCTTTTGTAAGGGGGCCGCTGGCTGCCTGCACCATGCCAGCGCACGCTGGTGGGCTCTGCTCTATGCACGCCAGGACCTCTCTGCAAGGTGCTTGGGCCTCCACTTTATGATAAACATTAAAAAAAGGTCTTTTTCCAGCAACGATCCATCACCCAGGGCTTCTGGGTATAGAGAGCTGGTGGAAGGCAGCAACGCGGCGTGTCCCCCCCAGCGCTGCTGCAAGCTCGGGCTGGGGGCGCGGAAGGGACGTGTGTGCGCCCGGGCACGCGCGCGGCCATGCATCCCACGGCTCCTGCCCACCTCTGTCAGCACAAACCGCTTCCAGGAAACGAGCTGGGAGAGGAAACGAGCACTAATGAAGAATCCCCTGGTGAAAAAATGTGTTTCTATGACCATTAGATTATTTCGTCCTTGAGAGGCCAGGGAGCGAGATAATAAAACAGCCTCGCTGCATTCCAGCCTTGTCTTTGGGGACGCTGCCTCTGTGCTCTCCAAGAGCCCCGTCTGGGGGTGCCCCATCGTCCCCTTGTTCCCATCAAGCCCCTCCTTGCCCCATGCTGCCATGGGAGCAGAAGCTTCTGCTGCATGGCTGCTCCTCCTGCGCCTGGCTTTGGGCCCGGGGCTCCCACCTCATCCCCCCCCAGGCCCTGGCCAGGTCATCCCCCCCCAGTCCTTGGCTCGCTGCAAACCCAGCACCAGCTCCACAGCCTCCGCCAGCCCCGGCAGCGGCCCCGGGACCCAGGCAGGGCTGAGCGACTGAGGGGTTGTTGTCATCCTGCACCGGAGAGGAGGGGGCATGGGCTCAGTTTGTTACTGAAAAAAAAAAAGAGGTGGTTGCAGGGAGAGCTGTGCCCAGAGGGAGCTGAACCCAGGACCTTCTTTTGAGAAGAAACCTGGGGAAAAAAACAGCCTAATTTAAGGGGTGAAAATGCTCCTTCCTTTCAAATCACAGGGGTGCCTCTGGGTTTTATGCAGGGGATGTGTGTCCCCGGGGCTGGATCAGTGAGTACCAGGGACAGGGGAGCAGCAGGGACAGCCGCAGCTGTGGGATGCCCTGCAAGCACCCTCCAAACCTTCGTGGAGGCTGGTGGGGACCAGTGCTGTCCCAGAAGCCTAAGGCACATGCAGGGCAGTGCTCAGTGCCGGGGCCACTTGCTGGGGCTCTGGGATTGCCCTGATTTCCCCAGAGGTGCTTTCTCCTTGGCACCTTCCATCTCCTGCACTCAGGAGTGACTCAGACCAGGAAACCAGGGGACTTGACCACCTGTTTCCACCGTGCTGGGATGCCCTGCACGTTGCCCTTGGGCTCCCATGCCTGCACCCAGTGCAGGGCTGCAGCCACCCTGCACTCCGGGGTGCCTGTGGCACCCACACCCCGGCTGAGCCAGCAGCCAGCCGCAGGCAGCGCGGCCGCTCGGCGTTTTGTGGGCGGCCAGCGGCAACGACATTCCTTCGGAGATGGGACGTTTCTGCTCAGGAAGGCCTGAAAAAAGCCAGGGACAAAGGGGGGAAGTGATGGCGGCTGTGTCTGGAGTTATCTTGCCGCTGCACTTGTGGGGGCTGCTGAGTGACAGCCCTTTTCTGTTTCACTCCCGAGAGTCAGGAAACACTCATCTCCGCCGGCTCCCTTCCTGCCCTGCCTCGCCCCGCGCTGCGGCTCGGCGGGACCGGGCAGGGGACAAAGCCCAGCCGCCCCTCCTGGCCATGCCCCGTGTCAGTGGGCACTGTGGGGGACACCCTGCAGGGCTGCCCCGGCTTCATCCTGCCCTTTGAGCTTGCAGCAATTGAGTCCCTAAATCTCCGAGGCTGAAGCATCAAGAAACCAGGGCGGGCTTCTCACATGCAGTGCAGCTCACAAGCCAGGGAGGTGATGGAGATGCAGGGCGCTGCGCATGGTACCTCGGAATGTTGGCCAGGGATGGGGCACGAACTGGCCACACTGCAGGGACACAGTATGTGGCATGTGCAACCCGCTCCTGCAGCCCAGCTGGCCCTGGGGACCCGTGGCTGCAAACTGCTCCAGGGCTGGAGCTTGGAGAGATGTGGGATTGACTGCGCAGGGACGGGGTCCCCCAGGCACAGCGTCACTGCAGGGTGCAGGATCATTGTATCATCCCCCCTGAAATGGGAAGTGAAAAAGTAGCAGTAAAAGGATGTTTAGCTTAACCCTGTCTGCTTTGGAGTATCCTGTGCTGAAATGTTGCTTTGCAGCTTCTCCCAGCGCCTGCTCCGCTCTGGCTGCCAGCGGTGCACCTGGGACTTTAATAGAAACAAAGGAATCTGTTTTCTCTCTCTTCAGGGGTGGAAGAATCGCAATAATATTTTCAGTTGGAAGGGCTGTTTTTTCCACTGTGAAAAAAACTGTTTTCTTTTTGCTAATAATATTTAGCAAATCTCAGGCCAAGACCAGCTCCAAAGGTGTTAGCAGGAATGAGCTCGCACTCCTCATGCCCTGGCGCTGCCCCTGCAGGGACGGCATTTCAGCCAGTGCCAGCGAAGGGATGGGAACGAGGATTTCTCCTGCCCACGTGCTCAGAGCCAGTGCACAAACCCCAGGTCCTGCCGCACTCACCCAAGCTGTCCTGGGGTTTAAATTGCATTTCAATATCTTTCAATTTTTTTTTTTTTTTAATAGCTCATTTTTCCTTGCCAGTGCTGCCACTAGACCCAAGTTCCCACAGGGCCTGTGCAGGATTTCAGGCCCCCTGGTGACTTTTACAACCCGTTTGGTCTCATTTGCTTTTCTGTTGCAAACAGCAGATTTGACAAGGTGCCGTTTACAGCCGCTTCTCCAGCACGTGGGGTGGATAAAAAGCAATGGCCTCAGCCCTGTGAGAGCGGATCTGCTAACCTAAACGAAGGGGAAGAGCGGCAATTAAGAAACCAGCGGGAAAGCGAGTAATTTCTGACACTGCAGCTCCGGATTCAGCTCAGTGTGAAATTGCTCCAGGCGCAGAGGTCAGGGAGCACTGCAAGGCTGCGCAGCCCCGTGCCCCGGGCCGGGGAGGGCAGGGTGCGCTGTGCCGTTGGGATCCGCTCTTCCCTCTGTGATGGGGATTTCTGGGGGTCTCCACTTTTGCGGCAAGTTCAGCCAGAGGGACTGTGGCCAGGCTTTACCGTCAGGTAGTGAAAATAGCATTGCTGGAGAATCAGGTTTCCTTTCCAGGCTGCCCAAGCCAAATTATCTGAAAACAAAGGGTTCCACAATGACTTATAGATTCAGAAATGTGGGCGTTGTGTTTTCAGTGACATTTACGGACTCCAGAGGGTGCAACGTTTTGGATCTGAAATGCAGACGTTTGCTCGGGCACGGGCTGAGGTGTGCAGAGCATGGGGGCTCGGTCTCCTCCGCTGTTCCCCCTGCCCAGACGGGGTCCCCATGCCCCGAGCTGGCCTCGGCTCCACGCAATGGGGATGTCACAGCCACCTCTGGGCTGAGCAGTTCTGCGCTAATAACAGATTTTCTAGGGCCAAGTTCCTAAAGTCCTGCAAAAACAGGGCTTTGTCATGGAAATGCTGAGACAACATTAATGGCAGTGTCCTGAACACAACTCTAATTAAAGAGAGGAAGGAGAACTGAAGCAGGATGTCCTGTTTGGTTGCCCAGGATGGAAAGCTTGTCACAAATAAAGTGCATTCTCGTACTTTGTCTCTGTCCTTCTGCACAAGGCTTTCCCAGATTCTATAGACATTAATTTTCTTATCTCTCCTGGATTCTTGTTTCTTTTCTTTTGAAATAGCTCCTCACAAGAATGTGTTTTCTCTGCCATATTCCCCACTGAGCTTTCAAACACACCAATCAAACAAATGTCATCTCCTCAAACACAAAGTGAACGCACTTTCTATTTCTTGAATAAAATCACTTGGGCACAATAGCTGGTTGGCTCTGTGCAAAGAAACTTTCCTATTAACATCTCAGAATAAGCTCTGGCAAGCAAGTGGGGACAGGCAAATCAAAGCTGGGAGCAAGACGGCAAATGTTTCCTTCAGAAAACAGGCTTTCCACTGAATTAACCCAGGGGATGTCACAACCAGTCTCAGAGCTGCTTCCTATGATAGCAGCAAAATAAATCAAAATCAAAATGAAGCCAAGAAGAAAAAAGGGAATTCAGTCGAAGCAACAGACAAGTAATTTAGTCCATGGTGGGCCACCTGAATCCCGATCTTACTAATTTTTCTGCTCACATGTAACCAATTAAGTTCTGATGGCTTTGTGCCTGGGACTGGTGTCAGTAAAGCTCAGATATGAGCTCAGATACCGGAGCTCAATGCACTGTCACAGCAGCAATCTGCTGCACATCCAGGATGCAAAATCTGGTGAGTTTATGGAAAGTGACTCTGTGTGTGCACTCTCCAGTGCACTCTCCAGACTGAAGTGTTCATTTGTAGTGCAGGAGGAAGTGGGCATGTGACGATGTCCCGCTCCAATGACTTGATTTCTCTGCTACCAACCGGCTGATCTAGATGTTATCACTCCCGCTGCGACGCAAGCTGCGCTGCCTTTGCTGAGCTGCTCCTGCTCAGAGCGCAGACCCTCTGGGCTGGCGCCAGGGAGGCGGCAGCTCCGGTGATGCTGTGTAGGGTGGATTTTTATGCATAAAGCAGCCTCAGGCTGCCCGCTGTGTGCAGGGCTGGCACAGCCTCCTACGCGCTCACCAAGCCGAGGGAAGGTGCCCCTTCACTGCTTGATGGAAGGCGGGTCGGTCCCAGCATCTCTGCTAGACATGTCTCCTCTTCACCAGGACACGTGTGTGATGCTTGTGTGCCCAGAGGTAGAAATCCTGATGTCTGTGCGCAGCCCTGGTTGGGACTATTTTCTGCTGCCTTCTGATGGCCAAAGCAAGGAGCGCAGAGGTATCTGGCCCCACACATTCATCTCAGCCAGCGCTGTGCTCTTCACATAACCCACCGCTGGATTTTATGCTGCAAACTGGTGGTGCCTCTGTGTTACTAGGCTGACACTGGCCGATGGGTATAGCCCCACCGGGGAAAGCCAGTGGGTGCCAGCGGGGGAACTGTGTTCTGCTTTCCATCGCCATGCCCTGGGGCAGCCCCCTGGGCTCTCCTGGCCTTGGTGGCTTCCCCCTGTCCTTCCTTGAGCCCTGCTTGGGAGGCATTCCTGGGTTATTTGCACATTCCCTGCATTGCTGGTGGTACTCCCCAAGCCTGTCGCGGGCATACTGGCCCAGCTGCCAGCTGCACCGCAGTGACCAGGGGAAAGTTTAGGTCTCGTTGTTCTGGCAGGTTAATGAATTACCTTAACGCACCAAGGTGCTGGCTGGGAGCTCAAGGGGAAGAGAAATAGGAATACAGGCTGGCAACTTCCTACCCATGTATTGCACTGTCATCCTTGCCTGCTCCATACATCACTCACAGTAATTCCAGTGACATCCCAGGCTTGACGTGGGGATGGGCTCACCCAGCTCAGCTCCCTTGATGCCGACAGACCTATGAGCAGAAACTGAGTTTCACTCTGGCTTCAGCCAGGGAGACTTGGTCCAAAACTTTTGAGAGTAGAAGGCAAAAATGGTGTTGGAGCTGGGGGCTGCCGTGGAGGCGCGGGAGCCGCAGAGCTGGCGGTGACACCATTTCCTCGAGCACAGTGACTCACCGCAGCCACGGCAGTTCCAGATGCACCTTTGTCTAGTGGCGGGCTCTGCAGACGTATGACCTTAGCAGAGACGATGCCCGACCTGCTCAGGAGTGATTGTGCTTGTCCCTCTGGCTCTCTCCCAGCTGCGGTGTTGTCCCTCTGCACGCTGCCGGGGGCATCCCTCCAGCTGTATGCATTTAGCCTGGACAGCTTCGGAGAAGAAAAGTGGAAGCCTGCCAAGGTATATTTGAAGAACCGCAGCTTTAGTATCAAGAGGTGACTTCATCCGAGCACAGCTGCCAGCTGTTGCTGATGGGCTGCCGGGGGCTCTGCGCCCACTTTGCTGTGCCCGGCCGAGTCACCGCAGCCCAGTGAGACCCTGGGCGGGCTGGCTCCAGCCATGACCAGTGGCAAAACCTTCATGGAGGCAACAAGGGAGCACAAAATAATCTGTTTAACCATTAGGCCACATTCATCCTTCCTGTGATTGCAGAGGAGCCCCTCCTGGGAGAAATTCAGCCCATTTTGTCTCATTAGTTTCTCTCCTCCTGATACCCACTGACATTTGCTGCTGACATTGCCCAGCCGCAACTGCACGTTCTGAACAAATGTTTTGCTTGGAGGGGAGAGAAACTGCTCCAAGGAGCTTGTGCGAGTGTGTGGGAACCCCTTGGCCTGTTTGTTACCTGTGGCAGTGGCGGCAGGGGCCTCGGAGGGCGTTGCTGTGAGAGGTTATGAGCTGAAGCTTTTTTCCAGGGCTGCCCTATCAGAGCGCTGGGTGGCACGAGGGTCGTGGTGCTCGCCTCCACCAGCCCTGGGGCTGGTTGCCTCAAACGTACAGAAGTGCTTTGTGCCCTTGGAGATAGGATGCTTAGGTACCTTTCAAGGTCTCAATGACTGGATTCTCCAGCTCTGCGTCTTCCCTGGGAATCTGGCTTGCATGAGCAGAGAAATAAATACAGAGAAAATTACCCAGGGTCCACTAAAGTGGCGAGTGGTGGTGAGAACTAAAATGGGTAGGACTCACAGATGAGACCACACGGATAATGTTTGGACACTTAGTCAAGTCCTGCAGGCCTCAGCTCACATCCTCTTCCCAGGGATGCTAGGAGAGGTTTTGTGGTTGACTGAAAGGGGACCAGACTTGGTGGGGCCAGTGTGAGATCTTGACCACCTAACAGGCTGAGCTGATGCCCTACCTGCTTGTGGAGACAGCTACAAGTAGGACTCTGGGGAGAAAGGCAAGAGGCTGCACTAAATCCCATCCACTAAATCTCATCCTGGCGGTGCTGGGGAGGGACAGACAGAAAAATAGTAAATATTAAAAAAAAAAAAAAGAAAGAAAGAAAAAGGGGACTGTCCCTCCTAAGCAGGAACTGCTGACAGGTTTCGGTGACGCCCTTCACCCAGGATAACTAATAGGGCAGCAAGCGGTGCGGTGTTTGCAGTAGGGCCCCGCCACCCGAGGGATGGTGCGAGCGGCTGCCGGAGCCCTCTGTCAGGAAAAGGCCTTTATGACTATATTTGTGCAGGCAGCTCTGAATGCTCAGACCTTTATTCTTTCAGGCTTTTAAACTAAAGGTCATTTTCTCTTCCCTTCCAGAAAAAAAAAAAGAAAAAAAAGAAAAAAGAAAAAAAAAAAAAGAATTCCTCTTGACGCAGATCCCCTTCCCCTCTGGACGGGAGTTCAATTGTTCTTGCAAGCAAACTCCAAATCTGCCCCTTGCATTCACTTCCTGTTTCCTGCCAGAAAGGAAACAGAGATTTTGGACTGTGTGAACTAGTCCTTTATTTAAGGATACAAGAAAATAGCTAAATCCTAATTCAGTGGAGTGCTATGCACTTTAGCATGCTGCATTACAAAACAAAGAAAGAGAAACATATACCCGCCCTTCCCAGCTGAATTGTAAACTGCACAGTGATTTGAGTATAATAGGTATTTATGAAAGTTATACTAAAACATTTACTGGAGTCCAATGCAAACCAAAACCCTTCAGTCAGGAAGTTTTTAGCTACCAAAAATAATCACCAGGCCTGGCTAATATTTTTAACGATCATGCGTTCTTGGGAATTTCCTCTTCCCTCCATGGAGATAAGTGATTAAACAAAATAAAGGCAGTGGCCATTTTGATATACTGAGACGTGTCAGAGAAGAGACATATCAACAGTTCTTTTTTTGTGTCTTTTTCCTAAGTCTTGACTTCTGCATTCACTGTCTGGCTTTTAGGCTGAATTCCACTTCTCTATTATGTTGCTGAAATCCAGTGAAGTCAGCAAAAAGACATATATGTTTCCCGGGGAGGACTTTCAAGCCAAGGTATTAGGTCCACTAATAGGGAGACAGTTATCTATTGTACATTTTATTAATTTTATAAAAAGGACGTCAAGTTCTATACAGATGCGTGCTATTTGTCTTAATAATTTCTGTAGAGCACCATTAGCTTAAGGCCTGTCCATTCTTCAGGACTTCGCCATGGAGACCTCATCTGGACTTAATCCCACACAAAGGAGATCAGAACTGGCCTTTAGAGTGCGTTTTTCAATACACCAAGTAGTTTTAACATAGAAACCTTTACTCAATTGCAAGTTTTTTTGTTTGTTTGTTGTTTGTTTGTTTGTTTGTTTTCTGCAACTAGATAGTTTTAAAATTTCAATTATTGTTGTCTGGAATGATCAGGAAAGGTTGCTGGGAAAGGCAGTGTCAGCTGCAGGCAGGGAGGAGGAGGGCTCTTGGCCCTCAGGACTTTGGTGGAGGATGGAGCAGTCTAGGAAAAGATGCCTTGCAGGATCTGGCACCATTTTGTGACATGAAAATAGCTTTGCTGTGGTGAGAGGGCAATGTTTCCCCTTTTGGTGACTTCCTGCTGAAGCCAGCGTTGTGTGAACGAGTGTGAAGGCTTTGGGCATCGGGAGGGTCCTGCCCCTGCACCACCCAAATTGCATGTGATGCCTCTGGTGCAGCACACAGCTCTTTCGTCAGACCCTGCAAAGGGATGGCTTTTATTCCTTGTCCTCTCTTCTCATGATAAGCCTTTTCCTCCCAGTCATTCCTTGTGATGTTGCATGAGGATTTCATACAAATAAATTGTCTCTGAAGGTCTTCCAAAACCTATATAGTCAGGTCCCTCATAGGGGACAGCACAGCACAAAGGGAAGAGCAGGGCTCCCAGATGTCAGTAAATCATCCTGGAGAAATGCAGCTCATGCTTTTCAATACGCACTTATGTCAGGGATGTTAAAGAAAGTGGCTTGTTGCAATAAGATACAGTTCTCACTGATTCATTAAAACAAACATTAATCCGGATTAGCTCTCAAAATGGTCATGTATCAGCAAGGCTTTGAAGCAGGGAGAGGACACTTTCATGATAGGATTGTGTCTCCTCCCACCCAGGGAAGCTGGGGAGAGCACACAGGTTTCCCAGCCCAGCAGGGAGCCAGGACACTCGGGTCCCTATTCCCTCTGCAGTAATCCTGTATGGGGACCTGCAATGAGAGAGGCCCTTGCAGCCCAGTCCTACCAGCTGAGGAAACCCGTTTTGTCCTCACACGAACAACAAAACACCGAAAACCACGCAGTGTCAACCTGATCCACCCTGTGTGTCTTTCCATTGCACATGGGTTTCAAAAAGATATGGTCTTGCTCAAATATTTTCTAAATGCCTGATACCCACTGCAGCAAGGGGAGGTATCTGTGAGATACAAAGCTGCTCTGGTGGGACAGCACTGAAACCTTATCTCACACCAAAGTGAAGATAAGGGAGCCCAAGCTGGCTTAGCAAAAGAGAGGATCTGGGCTTTTTCCTGTCTCTGTCCTAAATGTTGTCACAACAGCAACAGCAAGGCATGGCCACGTCCCTGATGGGCTCAGGCACACTGGGGTGCTTGTGGCACCCCATACCACAGTGCTGCGGGACGTGGCAGTTTGTCCCCTGGTCCCAGTTTGATGCCTGTGCGAGGGACACCAACTGGCACAATAGTTAGCCTCTGCTCCCCATCTCTCCCACTTTCTCTCTCTCTCTTATCAGGCTTTCCTTGAACTCTGTCAAGAGCAGAGATGCGGGGAGCAAGGTGGGAGCCTGAGCATGTGGGGCTCACGCAGACAAAGCCCGCCAAGGGCTGGCATGCCACACAGCCCACCCGTGCTGGACTGGCACATCACTGCTTTTACGGGAAAGGATTTTTCATGGGACTCTACACGCAAGCTCTTTTGGTAACTAGTACACAGTCCTTGGCAGCCACACATGTGGGAGTGTTCCAGGAGCGTCGTGGGGCAGCTCCGGTTCAGGAAAGCACAGACGTAGGTGGTGTGTTACGGTAAGGTCTGGCTGATGCTCTGATGCCAATCTTAATTCTGCTGGGGTTGATTTATGGGCCTTGACAAGCAGGCGCACGGGGAATGGCTGTTCTGGGGAGCCCTTTGGAGAAGTCTGTGGCATGGAAACCTCCCGTTTCAAAGGCTGACCTTGATGACACGCGCTGTGGTGCTGAAGTCTCCCCGCATCTCTGACACAGCATGGGAGCATGTGCAGAGCTCCAGGCGTGCGCTGACACCTTGCCCACAACAGAAACCCTTCCCTGGCCAGGGGCTGTTGCTCACGCGAGGAGCTTTTGCCTTTGCTCAGCTACATGTCTGAGGTGCCCCAGAAGAACCTGCCAATCTTCTGTAGGAAGCGCTGCTCAAAGCTGGCATTACAGAGGCAAACCTCCAGCTTTCCATCATCACAATCCCAGCTCCTTGTGCAACATGACATTGAATATCTCATTAAAAAATCGGTAGTAATTAGCCTTTGGTGTTAATGAGCAGCTGTTAGTACCAATGGGCCCAGTCTGAGGAGGTCATATGGGTGTCAGCACACCTTGAGCAATGTCTTTTTCCAAAACCAGAGACTTCCGTGAGCAATGAGCGCCCTGTGCAAAGAGATCTTGGCCCAATGTGGGCCCAGGCTGACTTCTTCTGGGGGAGAGCCAGCTGCCCAGCGGTGGCTTCTGTTCCTGGCAGTGTCCGCAGCGGACCTGGCCATCCCTGGAGGATGTTGCTAGGTGCTTCCCAGATGCTGAAAATCAGGAGTCTTTCTGACTCTCACTGTCAGAGAGAAAATAAGCATTTAGTGTCAGATAAAAAATCTAGAGACATGAAAATAAGCTGAAACAACAGGAAAAGACCTCAGAAGGGGCAGCTATCACAGAGCATCTTTTCTTTAACTCTCTTTATGATCATCTTTCAAAAAGGTCTAATAATCAAAGAGCTGAGGGAACAAATATTCCCCAAAGAGCTCTGCCAGAAGACCCCCAGTGCCATTTCTCCATGCCCGGTTGGGGGGCTCGCTGTGCTCATGATGGCAGTGACCCAAAAACTGCTCTGCAAGCAGAGACCTATGAGCTCACCCTGGTCCCATCCCAAACCAGCCATCGTGTGCCCCTGCTCACAGCCTCCCCAAATACTTCATTGGGGAGGTTTTGTTTTAACAATAATGCTTTTTTTAACCAGTAGGGAAATTTCTGTGGGAAAAGTACAATTTCAGTTGATCGTTCCAACTTTTGGGCCTTAAGGCTCAAGTTTTGAACTGAGGGACTTTGATCGTTTCCAGGGACCTTTTGCTGAATTCAGATTTCTCACAGATGGCACTTTCTAAAATGCAAAACGTGGATAAAATTTCTTTTCATATAAAATTTTCACCAGGAGAAGACAACTCTGTTTTCCAGCAAGGCTGCAGTTGTCTGCCAGCCTCCCGAGGCTCTCCTTTGTGGTAAGAAGCACAAAGGAAGAATGCAATCCCCGAAGTTGACTAATTATGTCTGCACCACATGGGCATTCCCATGGCACCCTCAAAACCCCCAGCACCATGAGGAGCAGCATAAAGTCTGGGTTGGACATGCTTGTGTTAGTGTCACCCGTGTCCTCACCACGGGGACAATCTGGGGGGCAGATGAGTGGCATTTGGAGGTGCCCCAAGAGCTCGCGAAGTCTGAGCATGCAAAACGTGGAGGTGGTTTTCATCCCAGCCTGCATGGTGCCTTGCAAGAAATGTCACCACAAGGGAGGATCTGGCTGAGGTGCAGCTCATCCAGGGGATGGTGCAGCACACAGAGGTCCCCGCTACTGAAACCTGGCTGCTGGGGGCCTTTCCCAGCACTGGTGGCTCTGAGAACTCTGGCAATGGCATGGGCAGGATGCAGAGTGCAGAGCAGTGCTGGCACCTGGTGCCAGGCCTCCATGGCTCCCTTGCGCATCCTTGAAACAGCAGGAGAGATTGCGAGGTTGTTCCAGCCTCAGTAAGGCAAATGGAACTCAGGGCAGGATGAGCAGCCAAAGGCTTTGCTTTTCCTCTTCTGCTCCTTGAAGACATTTGGGTTTGCAATACTGTTTCCTCTTACACTTTCAGGCTCAAGCGAGCATCTGATTCTGCTGAGAATTGAATTAAATGTTGTGGCAGCTCACAACATCTAAAATTAGGAGTTAAATTTATGCAGCAGGTTTCATGCAGGAATTTAAAAGCAGTTTAAAGATGTTAGTCGAGTAAGCAGCACAATATCCTTTTGATGGGATTGGTGCTTTCACTATCCACAGATGAGAAAACAGGCAAAGGATGGTAAAATAGTTTTTCCATGGAGAAGAAGCAGCTGTCCCTCAAAGATTTGGAGCGGCCCAAGCCTGTAAACATTTGATGCTGTGCTCCTGAACCCACCCCGGGTCAGGGCCAGCTCTGTGGTGGTGCAGCGGTGCCCCTGTCCCACTGCACTGGCACAGCTGGGCTGTCCCACACGTGCTGTGCTGCGAAAAGCCAAGCAAAGCAAAGGTGTAGATTTTGCCACCTGATTTTGATTGCTGCTTGGTAACTGATTTTATTATTTAAAGTGTCACATGTTGCTGTGGGACAGCATTTTCCCCGACAGTAGCTTGCAGCATCACAGCTACCAGCAGCACACTAGCAAACAGCCTCAAAAGTGCCCATAAAATAAACCAGGCATGTTTAGTTTCTCAAGAACAGCTGAGACACAGAGGGAAAAGTCACAATGAGAAGAAATGTTCCTGCAATGAAACAGCGGAGGAAAACCAATCACAAAAGCAGCACGGCCTCAAACTTGAGGGATCAGCGTGGGCAGAGGGTATTCAACTGCAGCCCCATCAGCTGACAGGAGAACAGCATGCCACGCTAATTGGCTGGTGCTAATGAGAAGTTTAAAGCCCCTCTGTCCCCCTACTCAATTCATGCCTGACAGGTCCTGAATGGCACAGCGCTTTTGGAGAAGCACGTGTCCCGGCTTTGTCTGCCTGCGTATCCCATGCTCAGCCCGTGGTGGGTCCCACAACACCTCACCACTGGGGCTACCCAAAATGTCACCCTGTTGTGGGTGGGGGCAGCTGTCTGGAGCCTATGTGTGCTGGGGATGCCAGCAGCAGGTCTGGGGACATTGGAGACATGCCGATAGAGGCGGGCCATGGGCAAATTTCAAATTTAAAAACACCGGTTTGTGTGGCTCCTGCTGATTGCTTTCCGCCCCAGCAGCTACTGGTGCAGACACTGAAGGCTGGGTAAACAGGAAGCATTTTCCACACATCCCATCCTGCTCCCGCAGCTCCACTGCCGAGCCCGGAGCAGTCCTGTGTGAGGCGGTGTGGGAGGCTGATGTCCCAGCGATGCACCGTGACCTGTGCTGGGGCAGAGGACACGGGAAAGATGGCTTGGGGCCAGGCAGTGGTTGTTGCAACCAGTAGAATTTGGGTCTTGAGTTGTCCCCAAAGTTCCAGGGCTTTGGTCTGGAGGAGTGGGGAGGATTGAGGATGCTGGGAGCCTTGGGAAGGCTCTGTGCCTTGCGGGGCTGAGAAAGCTGCCATCTCTGGCCCTCAGGTTTCAGTGTCCTGCATTTCTCAAAGGAGCACTCAGTGCTGCCTCTTCCTGCAGGCAGTGCAAGCCATCCATGCAAGCCCCATAACATTCCATAGGGAGCTGCTGCTTGAAAACCCACTCACCAGTGAGCACCGGAACAGGCTGAGATATGCCCTCCCTGCACATACATGAGGTGTTTCGTGCACAGCTGAGCACAAACACGCAGTGGTTAGAAGTGCTCCCCTGGAGTCTTTTGGCTGGCAATGCTTGCGGGAAACAGCCCGTAGTGTAAAATCACCTATTGCTGGAAAGAACGATGGGCAGCAGAAAACAGCCTTGAAAAACCCTTCTGCCAAGGAAAACAAGTGGGGTCTTTCTTTAGCCATGCGTTTATATAAATAAACATGGGAATATTTTGCAAGCCTCAGGGGACTTGCCCAGAGTAGCATTTTGCTGAATCAGGGTGGGAGTCATCCTCTGCTTGTTGTAAGCCTGCGCACAAGTGTGCTGTGCTGCCTGGGCCGGGAGGACACGCAGGCTGGGTCCCCAGGGCCGCCCTGTGCCAGCTGGGCGGATGGTGCATGGGCTCTAACGTGGGTCTGATGGCCAGAGACAGATCAAGGTTTCGAATTTCAGTTAAAGAGCATGCTACTCCTCCTTTGCCCATGCAGAACCAAGGTCACATACAAACACGTTTAAGTGGAAATCACGGTAAGCTTTGCTCCAGGATGGCCTTCAAAATGAGGGAGCTGTGGCAGTTTTTTCTGCACTCCTCTCTGCTGCCCACCACTGAAGAGGCCATCTTTGCTGGGTGATTTCCAGTGAGTTTAATGGCCCAAATGGCACTGTGCCTCGCTCTTCCCCAACTCAGGGACAATGGTTTGATGAGGGTGACGAGCCAGCCAACAGACTGACCGACTGCTGAGGTGTAACTCTAATTTCAGGGTGTCCTAAACACTGGGCTGGCATCCCACACCAACATGGCCCCCTGTCAAGAAGATGGCTGCCAGCCTCACCATGCTTGGCATGGGTTGTGAGGGCAGCCCCACCGCAGCGGGGGTCCCCACCAGCTACCTCTGAGGGGGGATGCAGGGTTGCTGTGGCCAAGATGTGCACCATGGGGTGCGAGGCAGGAGGGCAGGGGTGGCAGACATCTTAGGCATGCCGTGAGGTGCAGGTGGGAGCCCAGGTGGGTGGTCAGTGCCTCCTCTTCAGCCGTTTGTCCCTCCCCATGGCCCTGGGGGCACCCAGCCGTGTCCCCCCATCTTGGGGACTGGCAGACACAGGGTGGGGGTGCCACCCCACAGCCCCTCTCCCCTCCGGGCATGCGGCGGCCGTGTTTGTTCTCCTCACAGCGCCCGTTATCAGTGCACAACACACACAGGAAGTCCTGTCTGGGATTGTCCATCCCCGGCCTGATTTATACAGGAAGAAAAGCATAAAAAGCCGCCCTTCCACCTCAGCAGCCACCTCCTGCCTGTGCGCGGCCGGCGGCTGGCCATGCGGGGGGTGCGAGGCGGGTGCCCGGGCCCAGGGTGGCCATGCAGGGATGGCAGCTGGCAGCCACCGGGCAGTGCGGCGGCAGGGCCGGTCCCGACACGGCGGGGGACAGCGAGGCGTCGCAGGTACGGTACAAGCCGTGGCTGTCGCCACAGTGGGGACGGACTGGGACGGGACGGGGTGGAGGGGTTGTGGTGGACAGAGCCAGCCCTCGCCAGGGTGCAGTGGGATTTTGCCCAACCTTAGGCAAAGATGCCACCGGCAGCTTTGGGCTGGTTTAATACACAGCACTGACAAAGCGCTGCTGAGCAAACAGGTTTGCGAAGCATCCCTCAGCTGCTCTTATCAGGGCTGGCTCTGCTGTCAGCTGCACGTGTGCTGAGCCGAGGAATGTCTCTGGTGCAGGTTTGCTCTGAGCCGAGCCCAGCCTGTAGTCCTATTATTTTAATTGACTCCACTGGTGCTCAGGCTGTTTTCCAGGAACAGAGGAGTCCTGGCAACTGGACAGAGGGTATATTTTATCTCCTGTGCATGCAGAGGAAGGCTGCAACACTTGTGCAGGCACAGATACCTATGTAAGATAGCTGGAAATTCCTAGCAAACCACCTTTCTTTCCATAACTCATTCTCTTTTTGCATCTGTCTGTATCTCTGAGCACCTCTGTTATAACACCACGTTGTTCATCCTTGCACCCGCACCCTGCCACCCGTGCCCACTCCCGCTGCGCAGCTGGCGGCAATGGGACCCCGGGCTGTGCTGCCGCGCTGCTGATTCCAGGTGACAGTGGCAGAGCTCGGCCACTGGGGACTGGCAGGACACGGGGCTGGATGAGGCTCAGGGCAGAGATTGGCTTTGCTGAGGCTGGCACTGGATAACTGCAAGCCTGGAGCGTGCCGGGGTTTGCAAGTGATAAAACTAATGTGAAAGTGGATTGGCAAGCTCTGGCACTGCCTGGGAAGTGGTGCAAGAGAGAAGCCCAGAAACAGTGGTTGGACCCTGAGCCTCCCCTGCAGATCCACCTCTCCTCTGGGTAACAGCGGGGTTAGCGGTGCGCACAGAAGACACCCAGTCTGCCCCAGCAGGCTCTGAATGTTGTTCCCTGTGATCAAGAATTCATTCCGGGGATTGAGTTAGTTCCTCTCTATGTTTCTAAACTATCAGCTGTGCACAACTTTCCCTAGAGGTAAGGAAGAGAAATTGGATCTGGGATGCAGGATTATTTGAGCCATTTCCCAGACTCTGCTGCTGCAGATGGGGCTGGCTCTGGGGAGATAGATTTACAAACTGCAACAAATTAGAGTAAACGAACCTGACTCACAGTCACACCAGCAGCAGAAGGGCATGCTGAAACACAAGGGAAGATTTAACTTGAGCTTTCAGAAACAGACAGAGAAAGAAAAGGAAAGGGTCTTTGCAAACAGAAGAGGATAATCAAAAATGTTATTTAATTCTCTGTCCCCTCTCCCAAAGTGAACGCTTGGCTTCCTGGTCTGCCTATAGCCCGGGAGGTGATGACAGAGAAGAGCTCCGCTAGCGCAGATTTCTGGAGCTGGAGACTTTCTCCTGATACAGAAGGATAATTAGAGCAAAAAACCAGTCTTGTGCTAAATGCTCTTGCTGGCATGGCTGTGATTAAGGGACCGACTGAGCCATGCATGCAACTCGCAGCCATTCCCACTGCACTTTCCGTGCGCTCCTTGGGGAATGATTCACTGGAAAAACGCAGAGGGGAAAGGCAGGGCGGGAACCATTCCCCACTAACTAATGCCACTTTTTGCCAGGGAAATTTCACAGAAAGCAGCGAAATTCAGTTTATTCCTCAGTGAGATGAATCATTTCCCAGTTTTTATGTAGCAGCCATTACTGCCTCCTCTAAATGTATATAAGAACTCGTGTGCACTAAGGGCAAATAAACATGGCTGCAGGATGCTGTCCTGTTCACACATTTGTTTTTGCACAGCTACAGCTAGGCTGCTGTATGTCTCTATGGTAGACTTGATTTATAACATACTGGTTCTGAGACACTTAATGCTTGTGAAGTCCTTACTCAGGCAAGAAAAAATCACTTTGTGGGAATCAGATCTGGGTCATAATACACATAGCACACGCAACTGGTGACAAGAGACCCAGTGCTATGGACCAAGTACTTTTCTTGGTATGACCTGCTTTGATCGCACTGACATCAATGGACTCCTCTAGATTTCCACTGAGATAACTGGTCTGCAGCTGACGCAATGGAGAACAATATGGGACATAATAGAATAGTGGGAGGTCTTTTTCCTTACAGAGCTCTGCAGAACAAGGGCTGCTCCAAAGCCTAAACTTTAGCATAAAGTTTACAAACAGTCTTATGAAAAGCCTGAGCAGAAGAGTTTGTCCTAAGTCAGGAAAAGCAGATTCCCCCTTTTTTTGAATCACCAAAAATTCCTATTGCTTTAGCAAGTATTCCCAGTTCTGTGCCAGACCCCTGTGGAGGCCAGCGAGAGACCATTGTGCACAGCAGGTACGGAGTCAGCCCTGGTTTGTAGCAGCTGAAAAGTTTTGCATCTGTATGTGTGTCACTCTTCTGTCTGTCTCCCCATCCATCCATCTCCAGCTGTCACTTCAGCACCTTTGGCCCCAGGCTGGGGAAGTGCTCCTGTACGTGGGCACATCCTGGCTAACGCAAGGGGCTGTAAGCGCTCCTCTCTAGGAGTGGTTCCCTGGTGTGGGACCTTAGTGCTGGTCTCCTATTAAGTCTCCTCTGTTAATCATTCCTTTTTCATGCCGACAGAGCCAGAGCAAAGTTGAGTCCCCACGCCCCAGACACCCTCACGCCCTCCAATTTCTCCTCCTGCATGGGGAGCCCTCGGTCCCCCATGGCTGCTCCCGGGAAGGTCAGGTCCGGGGGCAGTGGCAGTTTCACCTTTGCCGCCCACCGGGTGCGCGGTTTGAGACCTGCTCTGCGTGAGGCTGGGTGTACCTTGTAGTTCACACTGGTGGTAAAACCAGCGGGAGACGAGGAGATTTAACATTGTTCAATCTAAGAGGGAGGTTAGGCAGAAACATTTCTTTCTTGGCCTGCAGACAAGCATTAATATTAGATGTCGTGGGAGTACATTTCTAAAGTGCAAGGGAGAAAGCTTTGCAGGAAGCAGGGAAAACGCCAGCCCAGGGAGGACTTCAAATTCAGACAGACTTGCAGTCGCGAGCCAAAATTCCTTACTGCCATTGTCAGAAGCTCATCACACCTATATTAACAGAGCCAACAGATCTGATCTTCCCCCGCTCTGAACTGGCATAACTCCACTGCCTTCAAGTGAACTTTGCCAGGATATGTCCTGGGGGATTTCCTCCCAGCATAATGAATATTAGCATACAAGACACTGAACCCTCCCTGTGAGCGGAGGATTAAATGCTCTTTTAATGTGCTATATGCAGTTCTTAAGCAGATAACACGGGCACTTGCTTGTGCAAAGATTTGACCAAGTAAATGGAGCTGAAAAGCAAACATTTTGCAATTCAAATAATTGCAGAATTCTAAAATACTGCAGTGCACTTTGGGAATTATTGTGGAATGGCTGAGAGGGTGCTAACAAAGACCTTGAAGGTGTTGTGCTTAGCCCTGCCCAATGTGCTGTTATCCCGCAAGGAGCTGAAGGCTGAGTGCCATGAGGGAAGCTGGGTGGGAACGAGTCCAGCCCTTTCTCACCATCACTGGGGGCTCATGCAAAATTTGCCTGGGGAGTGAGGGATCTTTGTCCTTAAATGAGTGTGTGCAAGTGTAAAATACAGTGTTGGGGTACAGTAGGTGGGATCACAAATGAGCGGAAGGGAAATTTGATACACTTGGGGAATGTCAGCAGGAACGGGGCATCCCACTCTCTGGGGTTCTCGGAAAATCCCAGCCTTGTGCACCAGGAAACCTGCTGTGTGGGGATAGCTCGGTGCTTAGTGAAGCACCTTATGCGTGAGCCAGGGCTTCTGCTCTGCTCTGTCCTTGCTTGTATCCCTGTCTGCTTTATCCCAAAGGGTGCAAAGGCACTGCGGGTCTGCCTAGCCTTTCCCACCAGGATGACAGCAGTGTGACCCCCACTGCAAGCTCGTGTGAGTGAGGGGACGATCAGGACCCACCAGATGCTCCCAAAGCCCACACTGAGCAGTCTGTACTGCACAGAGGGACAAGATGGACCTCCCTGCAGCCTTCCACCATTAACACTGTGTCCGTGCCTCCCGGCATGCCAGCAAGCCTCCACAGTGTGAGCTCAGTGCCAATACCCGATGCGGGCGCTCTGTGGCCACGATCCTGTGCTCACCCTCCACCCCACTCCTCAAGGAGCTATGGGGAGCGTCCGGGAACCCCCACACCAGGTCCCTCATGGGCAAGGGCTGGATCACTGATGGGTGCCGGCTGGACAAAGGGAGCGTAACCACGGGCTTTTTCTGTTCTGACAGTAAGAAACCAAGATGCTCCTTAAGGAAAGGATCCCTGCTCGGGACAAATGACAGAGCACCGCGGATAAGGTGAGTGTCTCGGTCGTGAAATTAGATCCTGTGCTTTCAGTATGGTCAGGTGGAGAAGCTTTCCACCAGCTTCCAAATACATTTTGCAACTATTAGACAACTTGAGTATCAGGCACTGTTCATCTCCCCATAAACCAGAAAAAAACAGTAATGCTCTCTGCATAATAAGATAATTACTGTCCCTTTGAGGCTCTTGGGAAAAGTTGCCTGTGCTTTGCGCTTATGAGATTACGTGAGCTGAAATCATTCCCCAGAGGCTGGCTGGATCCAGGCAGAGTGAGCAAACCGTTCTGTTTCCTGCTTGTGCAATGTAAGATGCCGTGTAGCATGGACCTGCGCTTCCACTAGCATCAGCAAGCCTTTCCCCTGCTGCGGGGAGGGATCCTGTCTCTGGCACGCTCCATCCTCCCTGGCGATGAAGCTCCATCTCCACCAGCATGTCCCAGAGCCGATTCCCATCTGCTTTGCTTGCCTCCCCGGGGAGGACCCGACCAAAGCAGTCTGTGCTCCTTTTACACGGGCCCACCTGAGGGCCCCCCACCAGCACATCTAGCACGCACTGGCTTTCCTGGAGGGCGCAGCATGACCTGAGGCAGCTCCAATTCAATCGGCAGCCTCAGCGTATCCATGGGGAAATACAGGGGACGGGCCAGTGATCTCAGTTGCTCTTTTGGAGCCATTATTGTTTAACTGGTAAACATTTCTCTTAAATGCCTACATGGTTTCAAAAAAATTGCAAAGCTTAATGGGAACAAATATTCCCAGGGGGGTGTATCCTGCCATTCAGTTACACATCAGACCCCTGCTATCTTTAAGGCTGGTTCTGTGCATAGGCAGGCGCCTAAGTCATTTGAAAAACAATAAGCCTCTGTGCTCTAATTTCCCAGGGAAAAATGTAGACAAAACAAGTGGCAGTTTGGCACAAACCAAACTGCAGAATTTTCTTTGATAAATAAGTGGGCATTTAACATTAGAAGCCTGCCGGCAGCTGGGGGACTTGTCTGCCCCAGGACGTCCAAGGAAGCCTTGGAGCATCCTGCAGGGCTCGCTGAAGACCAGCCTCCCAGTGCTGGCAGTTCATTGCCTGCTCCTGCAGGACTTTGCTGTTGTAATGAGTTCAGCGGGATTAAAGGGACATGGTGGGACCCTACGGCCCAGTGTGGCATGTTGGGTGTCTGGGGAGAGGTGATGCAGAACCACGCACAGTCTTTTAGTGAAGAGAAATAAATTTGCCCTGGCCACTGCACTGGTGATGGACGATTTCACAGTAGCCTGTAAGGGGCTGGGGGCTATGATGGGATCTTCCTCTCTTGCCGTTCATCCGCTGCTCTGTGGGGGGGTCGGGGACCTCGTATCCTCATAGTGCGGTGCGTGCAGCAGCGTGCTGCCGGGGCTGTCCGGGCAGCCTGCAGGTAAGCCTGGAAACCAGCACCGAAGCAGCCGTGCCAGCGGTCCCCTGGTCAGAGCCAGCGCGGCAGTGACAGCACACGGGGCACCACGGCAGCACGGCCCCCCCAGCAGCCCCCCACCAGGGCCAGGCTCCGCCGGGGGGACCTGCCGTGTCCCTGGCACGTCCCCCCCG
>VXAA01006589.1:9967-33133 GCA_013399115.1 Anseranas semipalmata | reverse complement strand
GTTCCCACCGCCCTGCGCCCTCCGCCGCCGTGCCCGTGTCCCCGCCGCCCCCGCCGCCGTGCCCGCGTCCCTGCGCTCTGCTCCGCGCTGCCTGCGTCCCCGTGCCCCGGCTCCGCGCTGCCTGCATCCCAGCCTGTGCAGAGAACGGCTGGAAGTGTTTGTAAGGGAAAAGCCGTCTCCCTGCTGCTGCTGCTGACCCTCTCCAGGAGGGTCTGGCAGCTGAGGGCACAGACCTGCACAGCTGAGAGCGGCGGCTTCACCTGCAGAACCAGGCCATGCTGGTCGAAGAGTGCAGCTGTTGCGTTAGCACGGGGGTAATTGCATCCTCCTGAGGGACTGGATTCTCTTGCACCACTTTGGAGACAGACCCCAATTCATGCAGCTGGCATCACCTGGAGTTTTAGCGTGGGTTTCCTGGGCAGAGCTGGACAAAGCACTGCTCACCTACATTACGGCTTCTATTTTCCCGTTGGTTGCTGCTGTGAGTTAGAGAGCAGGCTTAGAAGCGTAATGGGAATGTTTCCGGCTGGCGGGAGAAGGACCCACCAGACTCCCAGGAGCACATGGCTGACCAAGGAGCCTTTGCTGCCCCCTAAAACAGCAGAAGCTCAGATGCACCTACATGGTTTCACTTGCCAAGCCATGGGGCTTCACCTCATCATTCAAGAAACGAGACATGCTGTGAAAAAAGGCTTTTTTTTTCTTCTCAAGCATGAAAAGATTATCCTTAAATGATGTGCTTTAAAAATGGAACACTAGAATAGATAGTGGCAACAGGTTGGAGGATCTTCTGCAGCTTTGAAGAGGCTGATTTTCATGATTTTCATAAACTCATAAAAGAGACAAGTATAGACTATCATATTTTCCACTTTCAAAACTTTATCTGGTATTAAACAACCATAATTTTGTGACCCAGAGGAATACTCAGACCACTTGAGGTAGGGCAATGCCACCCCATTTCAAAGAGAGAAAAACAAACTGTCTATATTTTAGGCTTGTGCCCTATGTTTCTTCCCTTCCCCACAGGGAAAGCTCCCATGGTAGTTGCAGGAATTCTGTGGGAGGACTGCGATGGTTGGCAGAGTTTGACTTACAGACTTCTGGAGTAGCACCACTAGCCTGGGGATCTGTGATTGTAAGGAAAATATGTGTCCCAGTATAGCTCTGGGGAAAGCCGCTGTCTGAGCAGCAGGGAGTTAGTCCGTCTTTATACACTAGTATCCCTGGGACGTCTCCAGAACGACTCGGGAGAAAAAAGATTTCTTCACTATGTTTTTAAAACTTTCCTACAGATCTACCAAGATTTGCTTTCCTGGTGGTGGAGCTATGATTTATTAATCATGAGAACATGAAATGTATTGCTGTGTTTGGAAGAAAGGTAGGAGAATGGAGGACTACAGGCTGTGTATCACCAAAATCCTCCAAAGCCGGGCTTGTGTGTTGGCTAAGATGGGCCTGGGCATGTGCAGCTCCCCACTGGGCTGTGGATCCATGGGGATAGCTCGGACAGCCATGGGAGCAGGGTGTTATATTGCTATCCCTTGCCGTGCTTCTGGAGCCAGGCCCTCAGCTTCTGCACTGAGTTCAGTGATGGAGCGAGGTCCCGACTGCGTTTTCCAGTGGTTCAGTCAATTTACTGTGACATGCACGCTTCCATTGCACAACCAGGCCGAGCCATGTGCCTGCTTATTGACTTTAATGAGTCCCTGGCTCAGTGCGGAGAACGGGCTGCTTAGGCAGCCTTTGCCTCGCTAGCGATGTCATTGCATGGAGACAGGCACAAGAGGTTTGCCAGTAAGGGGCAGGAAGGCGCCAGCCCCTGCTAAGGGATCGCCTGCGCCGGGCACTTTGCTCCGGTCAGCGCAGCAGTGGGGTGGTGCCAGGTGATCTCAAAACCTGCGGGTAGCTTCAGCATGTCTGCTGCGTGTTAAGCAGATGCAAGGCACACCTGATGCAGACCGAATGGAAGCCTTCATCTCTCCGTGCCTCAGTTTCTTCACCTGCACAAAGAGATGATGCTGCCTGTCTTGGAGAAGGACTCGGAGATTTACAGGTCTGTAGACTTGGGATGATTATCCCCAACAACTTGGAGTTAGGAATTGCCCCAGAGGAGTTTGGGGATGAACCTGCAACTCTCCAGCCCATTCTCACCCCACATCACCTGGGGATTTTAGAAACTTTTAGGTAGCTCACTGTATCTGCAGTTTCAGAAGGATGTTTCCTGTTGTGATGCATCCCAACTCCTTTTTCAAGGTTTAATCAGAAGGACTGATTATTTCTTTAATTGTCATATGTTTAAGGTGGGTTTCTTTATTTCTTCCTCCCTTAACTGCTGCCATCCGGAGGCCAACTGTTTTGTTTAAATTAGACACTGTTTAAATTAGATATTGTTATTGACCTTCTTCAGCCCTGTTTCATATTTGTCCTCTGCTAGAGAATCAAAGCCTCTCTATTTCCAACTTGGTTAGTACTGACTCTGCAGATGGGACATATGGCCCTTAAAGCACTTTTCTCTGGCAAGAACTTGTATTTTAAAGAGCAGAAGATCAGATTTCAGTATGTTATGTGGTGGGAAAATGCAGCTTTACAATGCTGTATGGATTAAGAAATTACAGGCCATTGTTTTGGCCTTGCTGCCTGGAATTGGCTGCGTATTTCAGAATGATGCAGGTTCCTTCCGTGCAGCCCAACAAGGGGTGCAGGCCCCTGCAGCACCACTGGCTCGAGTGGGGCAAAGCTAGTGTGCACCAGGAGGAGCCTGCCTTGGCGATGGCCGTGTCCCTCATGTCCCCTGCTCCCTGTGCTTTGGCACGTCACTGCTCTGTCACCAGCAAGCGTGCTCCTGTCCCGGGATGAGAGCCCCTCGGGCTGCCCTCGGAGGGGCTGTGCACACCCAGCGCTGTCCCTGTGACCCCAGGAGCGGGCACTGTGCTGGTACTTTGTACCTGCCGGGCCCTGTACCCCCTGCATGCCACTGGGAAGTGGACAACCTCGCTCTTCTCTATTTTAGATCCTGCCAGGGCTTGCAGTAAGTCACAACCCCTGTGCTTGCACTGGTAACAGCGCAGTACAGCCACCCCACCCAGCCCTGTGTGGATGCCTCACAAGGAAATTTCTATTCCCTTAGAGCAAACCTGGCCATCCATCTCATGCCCTGCCCTGCTTCCACCCCCTGTCCCACGGCTCCATCGGATGTCATCAGCTGGAGATGGGCACCACGTGCTCACAGCGTTATTCTCTTGGTTCCAGGGTTCCCCGCTGAAGAGTGAGACATGCAGTAGGAGCCAGCGCTTCCCACCGAGGAGTGACCGTGGTCCGCACTGCACGTCCCAGTGCGCAGCGTGGAGGGCGGCTGGGGAGGGAGCAGGACATGCGCCGAATTGGCTGCCTCCTCTCGGGACTCGCCTTCATCCTCAGCACGACCAGCACGGACGGTTTTGCCCGGGCAGGGTAAGCCCCCTTTTTGCCTGCATCTCCCAGATCTGTCATGAGCACATGCTGAGCCCGTCTGCAAGTCACAGCATGGCTCGTCCTCACCCGGTGACGGGGAGCCCCGTTCAGCCAGCTGGCTGTGCATGTGTGGGCACCTTGCTGGGCTGGCGAGGAGCTGGGAAAAGGCTCTGCAGGGCCCTCCTGGGGCAGCAGCATCTCGGCAGGCCCTCACTGGGGTCTGTTTGCTGGGCCACTGAAGCGAAAAACCTCTCAGAGAAAATGCCCTGGCTCCATTTAGCTCCATGCAGGGGACACAAAGGCACTCTGGGCTTTTTGTCTGGGAGAGTCAAAAGCTAAACAGGCCCTGAGCTGTTCATGAATTATTATTGTCCCTTTCAAGCACAAAAATATGTGCACTGTCTTGCTATCATGCCAGTCAAGCCTTGCAAATGAGCCGTCAAAGCAAGATGGGGTCTCCCAGCTCTGAGAGGATGCATCGTCCCGGGGATGCAGGTGTTAAAAGCCCCAGGGACTGCTGCCACTGCAGTGGTTGTGGTCCATGGAAGTGGCAGCCCCAGCAATTCCCCTTCCCTTTCCTGGAATTGGGTCTGACACGGGCCCTGCATCCCAGCCTGACCTGGATAGCCACATCTCTGGTATAGCCAGCTCTCTGCTGGGCCAAAGGATGCCTAGCACTCAGTGCCCCAGTTTCTTCCCCCGCCAAAAGGAGCTCGAACTCAGCCCCTGCCCCCCAAGATTCAGCTCACATTTTCTACAAAGTTTGTTTTTACATTGAAATACTCTCCTCTAGCATTAAACCTTTCACATTCTGGTCGTGGCTAAACCCACAGGCTGAATTCCTCTCTCGCACGCACACACTGCAGCTATAGCTTTATTATAAAATTTGCAAAGCAAACAATTGCCATTTAAAAACTGTGTCTTCTGTAACATTAACCAGTGAGGCTGAAAGGAGTTTTCTGCAGTTAATGGAAGCCATCTGATGTCCATGTTAATTCCCAGAGTTTTTCATTCTAATTTCTAATTGAGCTGGGAGGCTGAAACAAGCAAGCAAATTCCTCAGTGGGACTGACCTGCTTGGGCTGGAAAATGTTGAAGGGAAAGAATCTTTAACTGATACCACTTTGCCTGTTACCCTTGGGAAAGTTTTTGACTGGATCTCAGTTATCTTAGGAGGAACAGAGGGCAACTTTCCTCTGTCCTCTACCTTTTTGCTATGAGCCTGACCATTTCTGTGAAATCATTATTTTTTTGGTGACCACAGGGGCATCAGGTTCAGGGGTGCAAAAGTCTCAGAAAGGAAAAAATACACCTAAAAAGGTGAATGGTTTTAGGGGAAGGGAGGAAGTGAATGGAAGGAGAACTGCACTGAGTAAATCCCCCCCAAATCTAGGCCCCGACTGTCCAGGACAGAAGAACTGTGCAGGGGTGAGTGTACGAGGAGGCGTCTGTGCCTTTGTGCAGAGGCTGGGAAGGAAGAGGCCGTGCAGCCCACAGTGCTGGCAGCTTTGTGTCACTGCCCCGTAACAGCTTGCTGTCACCTCCCGGGTCACTCGGGCAATGAGCCACTGCCATTTAAATAGCCCTGCGTAGTTAGGGGTTGTCAGGCCGCGTCCCCGGCTGGTGTAAATCAGCGCAGCCCCTTCGGCATGACGGGAGAAGTGGCGGCTTGTTGCTCAGCTGGTGCCTGACCTGCTCCCCTCTGCTCAGCCGTAGGGTCTGCGCCGCAGAGCCGCGGAGCCGGACGGCCGCCTACACCGAGTCCCACGTCCAGCCCGTCTACCAGCCCTACCTCACCACGTGCCAGGGCCACCGCCTGTGCAGCACCTACAGGTGAGCGGAGCTGCCTGCGCCGTGGCTGCTTTAAGAGAGGCTGAGCGGGAGCTGGGTCCACCCCAGCAAAGCAGCACCTGGAGTGGTGTGGCAGTGGGGCGGGGGGCTTGGGACTGCCCTGGCAGTCAGTCCTGCGGCTCAGCCCCATCTCTGCATTGCAGGACCATCTACAAGGTTGCCTACCGGCAGGTGTACAGACGGGTACCCCAGCACGTGGCCTCGTGCTGTCCCGGCTGGAGCAGAGCCAGCAGCCACGCACTCAGCTGCAACACAGGTAACGAGGCCGCTGTGCCACCCCAGGGCCAGTGCTCACCTTCCCTGTCCCCCAGCCCCCTGTGTCTGGGTAGCTCAGGTCCCTGGATGAGGCCCCAGCAGCCAGTTCTCTTATTTACTGACACCAGTCCAACTCTCCCTGTAGGAAAGCATTTACATTTGCAGCATCCAATAGCACAACTGAATGTGTCTCAATTTCTGATTAATTTCTAGCCTTTCTCTGCTGCCTCACAGGCCTTTTTCCTTTGGGATCGCTTATTAACTTAATAGTTACCAGAGGATAAATAAAATGAGTAAGTCCTTTCCGTATAAATCAGCAGTAATGGGATAGAAATGCTTTCAGAAGGAAATTGTGATGTGCAACACAAAACAAATGCAAAACATATCAGCAGCTAATCTGTCCCCAGAAGAGCTCGGAGCGCAGCACCAGACGTTTCCCAGGCCTGGTGCTGCCCAGGCTGCAGTGTGGCCCTCCTGCCCCGGGCCTGTGCTGGTTGCAGGCACCTTGGCCTCTTTCCAGGATGCAAAACCAAGGTCCATTGGTTGCACTCCAGCTGTGCCCCGCACGCCCTGGTGCTGCCAGCACTGACCAGCTCAGCCCATGTGGTTGGAGCAGCCCATGCCCGGGACTGGCACAAGGGTGTGCTGCTCTGTGTATGTGGTGGCAGGGGAGGGGGCTCAGGTCCCCCAGACCTGCCAAGTGACGCTATGCCTGATTGCTCTTGCAGCTCTCTGCCAGGTGCCGTGCCAGAACGGCGGCCACTGCGCCTTCCCCAGCAGATGCAGCTGCCCACCCGGCTGGACGGGACTCTCCTGCCAGACAGGTACCGCTGCGCCCTGCTCCCCTCCTGGCCCATCAGTGGGGGACAGGGACCAGCACTGTGGCTCGTCCCCAAGCCTGGGCATGTGCCTGGTGCTACACAGACCACAGAGGGGAACCTGTGTGTTACCTCTCTACACACTCCCCTACATATCCTGCTCCAGGGCAGCGATGCCTGATGGTCCAGCCAGGAAAGCAGGGAAGCTCAGCTCCCAGAGGAGCTCTGAGCTCCCTGTGGCTGTGCTGGTGCTCCCAGACCTAGAGCACAGCCCTGGTATCCACATTTGCTCTCCGCTGCTGCTCCACACTGGGTCAGCAAAGCAAAATGAGCAGAGACTGTGCTCTGCTGTGACTGCAGCCAGCAAAGGGCCTATTGCAGAGCAGCTGTCACACTCACGGGGTCAGCCTGAGACTGTATTTGCAGTGACCCATCTCCCAGCCTTTGTAAACTCTTGCTGTAAACTAAGACACCCATTTACTGTAGAGACTAAATCTGTAAACCAAAAATATCTGGTGGTGGAGGGGAAGCGTTCCTCTCCTGTGTGAGAGCAGCCTTATGCTCCTCGCTGGAGCGCAGGGAAATCTGGCAGAGCCAAGGCAGCAGCGTTCTGCAGACCTTAGCACACCAGCATGGTGCAAAATGCTTCTACCACATCTCCTGGCTTTCCACCCTCCTGTAACATGGAGGAGCGTGTGGCATTGACCCACGCTGGGCAGGGCAGGGCTGAGCGCATCGCTGACAGCTCTGGCTCCAGCGCGGGGGAAAGGATTTTCCCACTGCCTAGAACAGATTCACCCGGGCGTGGGAAGCAGCTCTGCTCATTTTGCTTTGTGGGAACGGCTTTAATAACTCCCCCGTGTGAGGAGAGGTTACTGGGTTTTATACACACTTGAAAGGCTGATAGCTCCTCGCCACGGCTGGCTGGAACCAAAACCCCGGCCGTAAATCCAGGATGAGAGCCAAGCACTGCAAGCGGCAGTGCAGGGCCGCCTGCGCCCGCCTGCTCAGGGATAGTGACCACCCCAGCCAGAATTTGGACATTTCTGAGCTTATCTTTCGCTTTTGACTCTTATATGTGTAGCGAGGGAGGTGGGAAGGAGGCCAGATCCCTGCTCTGGGCTATCCCAGGTTTACTCTAGCATGTTCCCAGCCTAAAGCAAAGGCTGTCCCAGGAGCTGGCAGGTCGTATGCTCCCACCGTGCCCGAGGGGCTGGGAGCACCCAGAGCTGTGCCCAGCACAATTGCCAGCCTGGTCTGGGTGACCTGGGCCCTGGCTGCGGTCCCATCGCATCCCTGCCCCGCAGGTATCAGCGTGGCTCTGGCAGGGGGAGCAGCACCCCTGCTCACCTGGCACAGCCACCCGCGCCCCTCGTCCCCCATGAGCACCTTGCCACCAGCGCCGTCCTCACGGAGCTATCCCTGTGCTTTCAGATGTGGATGAGTGTGCCGGCCGGAGCCACGGGTGCAGTCAGCTCTGCGTCAACACGGCCGGGAGCTTCCGCTGTGCCTGCCGGGATGGCTTCAGCCTCGCTGCTGACAACAAGGCATGCCAGCCCGTGGTGCTGCTCCCCAGGCCAGAAACCTTCAGCCAAGCAGGTAACGTGCCTGCTGCTGCAGCACAGCCCCAGCTGTGCGGGGCCTTTGATGAAAGCTGGGATTACCACTCAGCATCACAGGGTGGCTGGAGCGGGACTGGCAAGAGACAGGGGAGGGAACAACAGCCAGCACCCATCAGATTTATTCCCAGTGACCCAGGAGACCCAAGCAACCTCCCTTGTGCACAAGTCCAGTCCCTGCAAGGGTGACAGAGCCGGGCTGTGGCATGCGGTGGCCGGGGCTGTGGCTGTGCTCTCTGTCATCGTCATCGTTCTTCCTGCAGGGCATGTCTGGAGCCATGAGGAGCATCGGGCGCTGCTGGTGACGGCCCATTATTACTTTTGGTACGCGCTGTGACACTTCAAACTCGTACCGTGAGTAATAATGCGCTGTGGCCAGCACTGGCATCATGAGGGCAACACCTGGGAGAGCAGGGCAGCCGTCTGCACGTGCCCCGCAAGCCGCCTGCCTTTGTCCTGTGTCCAGGGTCCTCAGCAGGGACAATCGGTTGTGCTAACTAATCTGACAACACAGGCATGAAAGGACATTTTGTCCTTTAAGCATCACCCCACGGCCTGAAGAACTCCCCCACTTCGTTCTAGGTATTCCAGCAGCCAGGAGAGGCAAGTTCACAGTAGCGGCAGGTCTAGATGGCAGCAGGTGTTGGATCTGATTCCTGAACCCTGGGGTTCACTAGGAGGGGAGCAGCAAGCAGCAGTGCTTGGCCTGCACTGGGCCTGGATGAGCCCAGCACATCCCACTTCACCTCAGGCAATGGGTTTTTACTAACTGACCTTTTCTTGGTCATTTTTTTCAGGTCCCTCCAGTGAAATGAAGGAAGAAATGAAAGACCTGAAGAACAGAGTGGAAGCACTGGAGCAGGTGGGTGTTCATGCACCCCTCTGGCCCTTCCTTCCCTGCCCTGACGTGGCCCACAGCCATGCGCAGCCGGCTCCAACCCCGGGCTGTGTGCAGCCAGGGTTTCCCTCCACCCCTGCTCTATTTTTAATGCTGTGCTGGCCTCACGCAGACAGGGATCAGGCAAGGATCCCAGCTGTGCTCCATGCTGCCGGCAGAGCCTCGCAGCAGCTCTTCCAGCACAGCGTTCCTTGAACACAACCGAACACCTTGCCGATAGTCCTCCTGGCTGGGGAGGACGTGCTCACGGCTCTCCTTCTCCCTGCAGAAACTCCAGTTAGTGCTGGCCCCCTTCCACAACCTCATGCCGTCTGCACCGGAGGACGTCGGCGCGGACCCCATCAGCCGGCTGTCCCACTCCCTCCAGCAACTGGACAGAATCGACTCCCTGAGTGAGCAGATCTCCTTCCTCGAGGAGCGGCTGGAGACGTGTAAGTGACTGGAAAAAGGAGGGTTGAAGTGTTGCACTCCACGCGCCCCCATTTCTCCCCACACAGTCAAGCACCACTAACCCGGCCTCAGACCTCAGTGCCACAGCTTTGCTCCACCAGCAGCCCAAGGCTAGATGTGCCATGGGTGGGGAGGACTCGGGAAGGTTGGCCACAGTGAGCAGATGCAAGCCAGCTAGACCACTAACACATATGCCACTATTAATCTGTATCTCCCCTCAAACTCAGCAGCCTGTAATTAATAAAAGATGAATGCAAACAGCCCATTAGCTTTATTTCAAAGCTGTCTTTATGGCTGCACCATCTGATTGCCCTTGTAGCAGCCAGAATAGTAAGGCAGGCACATGGAATTGTGGCCCTGGGGCAGAAGCAGAGGGAGACCACCACGAGCAGTGGGTCACATCTCACAGTCAGCACCCTCACCGGCTCTGTTCCCTTCCTGTAGCATTGTAACTTAGTCTGGGATGAAATGAAAAGAATCCCCAACTTCTAGGAAATTAATAGTCCAAAAAGTCAATCAGGAATGTTTAGGGACCGTGCGGAAGCTGGCAGATTTATGAGCCTGGGAAGTTTTAGGCATGTTTCTTCTTGAAGTCTAAAAGAGCTTTGCCATGCAGCACACCAGAGAAGGTGTCTTGAGTAGCAAACTGAACAGCTTTGAGCAAGAGATGCTGGTGAGAGCTGTCAGTGTGACCAAATGCGGTGTGTCCTGCCTGGTGTGCTCCCCTGCAGCACCGCAGAGCAGGGCAGCACTGGAAGGATGGCCTTGGGGCCGTGAGGATTGACCAGAGCTCTCTCTGGAGCACTGCAGTTTGACTCATAGTAGAGCACACACCATGTAAACACTTAATTTTGATACGCAGCTTGCAGGCTCTTTGCAGCTAGTTTTCCCATTAAACAATTCCAGTCCAAAATTCCCAGAAACCAGCCATTGTTTGGCTGGCTCAGGAGCTGGTGTGCAGCAGCAGCCTGGTGTTAACTGCAGAGGGGTTACATTGCTTGGAAAGGCTAAGGGACATCGAGGTTTCAGGGCATATCCAGTCCCAGTTCACTGCTCGTGGTAATGGCTTAGATATAAGAGACTTCAAAGAACTTGCTTGAAGCTGCAAATTGACCCTTTAAAAAAAAAAAAATCTCAGAAAGGAGTAATTATCTAAACCACCAAGTGTCACAGCAGACCAAGTTTCCTAATATTGCCCTGTACATATTATTAGTGACAGCACTGAGGAATGTGAGTAGCATCACAAGGTAACATGGATTTGTTCCAAGGGATGACTCCAAAGTCCTGAAATTAGCTTCTGCCAAGCCTGTTCCAGCAAGCAAAACTTGCTTTTGTCCCTCCCATGTTCTTGAAAGTCCCTGGAGGACACAAGACCGTTCTCTCATACTCCAGCGAGCGCTGGGGTTTGCAGGGCATCCCATGGAGACTTACATAGCCATCCATTTTCTGTGTCTTGTGAAGCATTTTACAACTGAATGCAAAGGTACAACTGCACCCTTCAATTATCTGCCCAGTGGGGATGTGTGTAAGGACTAAACAACATTTCCTCTTCCTTAAACCACCAGTGAAGGCACAAGGTCAAATCTCTTTAAGCCATAACCATTTTAGCCCCTCTAAGTCTGAATTACCCCCAGTTAGCACAGACTGCCAGCGCTCAGCTGGGACGGTTACAGCCAGTTAGCAGAAAGACTCAACTGCATTTGGCTGCTCCGCGGCAGCAGCCCCTTCCCGAGCCCACAAAGTCTCCCTGGGCTCCTGCACACGCCAGCCGAGGCGCTGGGGGCTTTGCCACTCAGCAGCGCCTGCTTCCAATTACTGTCACACAGAGCCACTGGCTGCAGCTGCGGTCGGGACAGGCTGGTCCCAGCCAGTGTTATTGTCACTGCCTTCCCCGCCTCGGGACGCTTTGCACGGGACTTGTCAGGCCCAGGCGAGGCTGGCGAGGGCTGCAGCACGCCAGGGAGGCGAGCGGGACGCTCCCAAAGCTGGCGGGATGGAGCCAGCAGGGGACTGTTTGGCAAAGGGAAAACAGTAAATGTGGATGACATTTATAGAGGTTGAGGTCAGCCTCATCTTTCTGGGAGAAAGAGACAGTGAGATTATTTAGCACACGCTGGAAGACAGGGGAGGTGGTTATGGCCAGCACAGGAAAACTTTCTTTTCTGTTCCCATCACTAGCTTGGTTGGAGGTGTCTGGTACGGGGTTTGCCTGCGTGTACTGAAAGGATAAATCCTGATGGATGCAGCCTGCTGTGACAGGTTGTAGTCACACAGTACAAGCCCCCAGGTAGTCAGGCAATAACCCCCAACCGTGGCACACGCACACACCTGCCAAGCAGTGGGACAAGAGAACTGCATTAGCTACAAGCCAGTCACTGTCACCACACCAAACCCTGGCTAACAACATTGCTGGATTATTATTATTATTATTTTTATCTTCCTAGGTTCCTGCAAGAATGAACTCTAGTTGAATGCCTGAGGAATTGGAACAAGCAGAATGCATCCATAGCTTTTATCTCACTCTCCAGCCCCAGGCTGGGGATGAAGTCGTATCATCTACAGGAAGACACAGGGTAGCGGGAGAAGGCTGATTTCCTTCAGCATCTCCAACATTTTCTCTTCCAACTCACCTTATCAAAAGTCACGCAGTTACTTCTAAACTGGACTCCTAACCCTGAATATCTCACCCTACTCCTGCTGGAGAGGCAGAAAATAAATGCCTTACCTCATGCCATTAGCAGAGCCTGTCTGGCTGTGCCAGAGACTGGCTCTGTGCGAGTCCATGTGGTGCTTGGTTTTGTTTGGCTTTTACTTAGCATTACCCTGGGACAATGCCCATGGAGCCTAGGGCACAGGGGTGCTTGTGCTTAATGCCCAGCACTCCTCATTCCCAGCAGAGCACTGCCCTGCCCTGGACAGGACAGTTGTCCCCCACGTTCCTCCTGCCTGCTCCCAGACTTTCTCCCAAAGAAGGTGCAGACAAGTCAGGTGCTTTAATCAAGCATTTGGAGGACTACAGCCAAAGAGGACTTGTGGCAGGGGGGCAGCCCCAAGCCAGGCAGTGCTGCACAGAGGGACGGGTACAACTGGTCCCTGCAAAGGTACTGCACTGGCCAGGTACAGGGGTGGGTGCCCACTGCCGCAGCTCTCGGGGACCTGCCTCCCTCTGCAGTACCTGCCTGCAGCAAGCGCTGGTGGGGGGCTGCTGCCTTGCAGCTCCTTAGTGTAGCAGCTTGCTCCGAAATTGCCTGCTTACCTCACAGTCCTCTGCGCCATCCCTGAGCCCTACAGAGCAGTAAAGATGATGCTTTTACACAGGCCTGAAGGCACAGAGAGTGTTTTTACTTGCTTTAATACAAAACCTTTGCCTCTGACACTCCCATCATCAGCACAGAGCAGACAGGGACAAACCTGTGCAGCTCAGCCATGCCAACAGGGTGATGCTAAGCAGAGGAGGAACAGTCCTCCACACACCCGGATGGGGACCAAGGCCCAGCGAGCCCACCTGTTTACACTGGCACGGCGCCGGCTGTCGGGGCAGCCGGGCTCTCCCTGCCCCGCGCCTGCCTCCCCAGCCCTGTTTGCTCAAGCCCAAGGTCGCAGGTGCAGCAGAGCAGACGTGACCAACCCGGTACAACACTTTCCTACGACCACAGCTGCAGGTGGAGCCACATGGGTATGCCCACGCTGCAGGGTTGTACTAAAATAAAGCCTCCTGCTATACACACCAAGGCTGCGGGCTCATTACTGCTGGGATGGAGCTCTCTCCGGGGCCCTGCTTTGACATGGGCTCCTGGCCACAGAGGCAACACCTCCCCTCTCCCACCAGGACAGGTCCCTGGGGGTCTTTGTCCTCCTGCCCCAGACCAGGCAGTGGCTCAGCACGAGGCTGGGGGAGAAAAACAAAGGTTATGAAATTCCCCCCAGATCAGCAAACCCTCCTCCTGCAAGACCTGAAGGGTCAGCACCATTCCTTCTGCAACAGCCCTCCTCCCCCAGCTTCCACACAAGACCAGGAGTCTCCTTCATTTAAATAACCAAAGGTGTACTTTTTTTTTTTTTTAAAAAAAGCAAATACATTATTCTCAACCCAATTAAAAGTGAACAGCAGACAACGCACACAGAGGCACCACTCCTTCCTCCCAGGTGCTGCAGGAGTCACTCCATGGATGTGCTTATTCCCACCCCAGGAGCTCTCCTGGGATCTTCCTGGGTTTAATCTCCATGCCAGCCACTTGTCTGCCGCTCTTACAAAGTGCTGGTTCAGTTTCCATCCTCCCACCCTGACCCGTCCCACAGCAGGTCTGACACCTGAGACTATACCGTAAGGCCCCTTGATAAAGCCCCAGCCCCCTGCCAGCTCAGCCCAAGTACTCCCTACCTTGGGGACTGTTGGCTGTGCAGGAGCTCCCTGCCTTGCCCAGGTGAGGATTTTCCCTAGAAATGCCCTGTGACCCCACTTCCACTAATGCAGCCACAAACAGGCTGCAAGACCTGGCTGTACCGGTTACCCCAGCAGCCCCAGGAGGCTTATCTCAAGGTGGTACTCCCTGCTCCAGTAGCAGGAGGGCTCAAGCCTCCCTGAACCCAGGAAGCACTTGCTTGAGCCAGCCCTGCTCTTTGCAGAGGGCATCAGCACTCCTGCAGCTCCCAGCAAGGGATCCAGGAGCGCTGCTGGTCTGCCACCCCACAGCACAGGGGAAACCCTTTATCTGAACTCCTCCACTGAGGACGGAGCTTATTTCCCCCAGGGGGAGAGCCAAAGCCTTCCACGCTCCATGACTCATTACAGATGCAGCTCACACACCCTGTGGCTCCTCATGAGTTTTGCAACTCTTACGGAGCAGCAGCTCCACTGAGATCAGCCCAAAGACATGGGAGAGGCACCATCTTTCGGCCAGTGCTGACCATGACAAGAGGAGTGTGACAGAGCCCTTTGCATCTGCAACAAGTACCACAGGCACCAGGATGCTTACTGCGGGGAGGTCGAGCCAACAGCACTGCAGGAAGTTGGCCACATAGTTTACCTACACCAAGGAAGCACTGGGGCAGCCCAGGTGCACATGTCCCACAAGGTGTCCAGAGGCTTGCCATGAGCAAGTCACTCACGAGGACAGCTTGGCCCAGGACCCTGACAGATCTGTGCAGTTTTTAATCCAGCTGTGGCTCTGAATGCCAGGAACAAGCATGGGATCTCATTCAGCAGATTACTTCTGGCAAGGCTGGACAGCATTCAGACAATCTCAAACTGCATATGCTGGCTTGGTGAGACTAGAACTTCCCTCTCCACTGCTGCACCCCTCAGTGAGCAAGAGCACTTGTTCAGACAAGGGAAAACTGAGCCCTAAGAGACACTAAAAGGCTGACTGGCCCCATACGTTCCCCTTTTCAGCCCATCTGAAGTTATTGGCCCTAGGAGCTTTCCACAAGTGCAAAAGACTTGGCTCAAGAGTGCCTGGGCAATGCAGAGCCCCAGCACAAGATGCTGCTGAGACCCACGGGCATCTCTGAGGGAGACAGCCGTGCGCTCCGTGGTGCCTGCCGCAGCGCTCTGCTCTGCCCAGGGAGCACACCGTGCTCCGGGCACACACAGGCTTGATGCCAGCAGAACCACAGCAGGGTGACACAGTGCCATGCTGCCGGAGTTTGGCTTTTTACCCAATTTTCAGCCTGGTCTGAGCAGCGTCAAGTGCAGATACGCACTGCTGCCTGGTGGCTTTCCAGCTGGGGCAGTACAGGGCCAGGCCAGCACGTAAGCCTGCAGGAACACGGACATGGGGACACTCACACGAGGCAGAGCCCAGCCTCTGGCCGGGTTTTCTTCATTGCCCCACAGCAGCTGCCCGAGCTGGGGAACTCACCTCTCTGGTCACTGAGCCCTTTGGTAGCACAAGTTTGATGCCTGAGAAATACAGAAAAAGGAGACGTTTCATTGCAAGATAATGAACCCAGAAGAGAAATCCACTCAGTGGGGAACCTCAGCGCTGGCTTGACACGCCTTGTGTGCCAGTCCACGGTGTCCCCAGAGTTAGACGTCACTGCAGCGGAAGAGAAGTTCCTTCGGTATTTGGCAACAGACAGGTCCCTTCAGCCACCACCACATGGTGACGCCACTGGAGAAGCATCTAGGACGAGTCCTTCACCTCGCCTGGACGGCCTGATAGCCTGAAGAGGGTCTCCCTCATGGTGCAGTAGCATCTGTCAGTAAGGTCAGAGACATCATCCGATGTCAGGCCTTTGGTCTCTATCGGAGGCAAAACTTCGACCTTGATTTTGCCTGGGAACATGAGAAGAGCCTGTGAAAAACCCACACACCATGGAAGCACTGTTCTCTGCCCTCCCAGGACACCTGCTCTCCCCACCCCGACACAGCCCTCACATCACAGGGCTCCAGGCATCCACGCCCTCAGGCACCCGGCCCTGCAAGCAGAGGCGGCACTGCCCTCAGGGGAAAGATTGCTCTGGGAATTAGACCCTGCCCTGAACAGCTGCACCCAGAAGCAAAGCATTTCCCAAGCCCCGGTCTGCAGGGCAGGACAGGAGAAGAGGCTGCTCTTGTCCCATTGCAGGTTTGGACAGTGTTGTGCTTTGGGTTAGGCCCCTCTGCTCTGGAGGAGCTCAGCCCACGGGCACATGCGAGCCCTAGCCACAAGGCCAGGGTGCAAATCCACATCAGGACCCAACCTTCTGCAGAATGACCGCAGGAATGGCTGCTCTGCAGGGCTGGGTTTTCAGCCAAGGCTGAGGCGAGTGCACAGGGCTCAGCCTGAACCAGGTGCTCCCTCCATCTGCTTCTACCCAGCCCTCCTACCTTTGGCTGGCTCTGCTGAGCCAGGCGGGGAGCAGCCAGAGGGAAGGCTTGCTCCCAAAACTAGAGTTACTGATCCAAGTTGGTTGAAAGCCAGCTTGCTGCCCAGCATGTACACTGACAGACTTCTGAGCGTTAATACAACTTGCAGAGGGGTCCCTGCTTTGAAAGGCCAGGAGGTAGACCATGCTTGCTTCTTCCCCCAAGCCCAAGCCCTCACCAAATGACTTGGGCTATGCTAGCCATGAGAGGGAGAGGTGGTGCCCAATTCTTAATGAAAACATCCCTTGGCATATTTAATTACATTCTTTCCGGAGTTAACCCAACCCAGGTTCTGGTGCCAAGTGTTTGAACTGCCTCCACACATCTCCCAGCAGGGGCTCCTCCTGTTCAGCCCAGCACCACTTCCCTCCCACCATATCTCCACATGGACATGGCATCACCCCTGTCTCTGAGTGGCTGTAAAGGCTCTTTCATACCTGATGTAAATAGATTCTTCTTTGGGTTATAGAAGGTGGTAAAGGAGGAATACACCACGGGGATCACCGGGACCTTAGGGAGGAAGAGGAGAAAGAAGAGTTACTTGCGCTGCAGCACCTCTGCAGCAGCCCAGGGCAGGGCAGAGACAAGCAGCAAGTCCCAGGCAGCAGAGCTGGCCCAGCCTGGCTCTCGGCCGCGCAGGGCACACAGACCCACAGGCAAGGCTACACTTCAGCCTCAGGTCAGCACTGGCTTGCAGTGCTCAGCCTGGCTCCCCCCTGGTCAGGCTTCAAAACCCAGGTAGTTTCCGACCTGCAAGCATCAGAGGGTGCCTGTTTTGACAGGCCTTGTATAAGCGCCTGTGTGGGGCAGGCCAGCCGTTGTGCCTTCAGCTGCTAAGAGAGGGTGTCATCAGCTGCAGTCGGTTGTTCCCAGGAAAGCCTCAGACAGGCAGAGACACAGCCAGGAGGGCAGGCACAGAGTCACGTTATTTCAGTGCTGATAATACAGGCGTGATCTGCAGTCAGTGACTCACGGGGAGTGCCCATAGAGGTGGGAACCATTTCCACCATCATCCTTCCCTTCCCACCCCACCAGCCCTGCCTTGGTTGCACCAGCCCTGGCAGGAGCGGGGATGGCACAACGTGGGCTCCACCCTGGGCTTGTAGCAATCCCCCTGGGCCCCAGCTGGCCACCACCGCTCCTTTAGGAGCGCTGACAGCTCCAGCTGTCCAGAGCTGTTTGTCTGTTCCCCCACTAAGTGCTCACTGATCTTGTCATTTTGGGGAGAGAAGGCATTTAAGACAACACAGAGCAGCACCATATTGGCACTGGAAAGAAGCAGCTATTTCAACAAAGAGCAAGCCCAGATGTTGCTCTAAAGCACTAGCACTAATAAACGCAAATCAACACTACGCTATTGCAACCCGGGGCATTGAGAAGTGAATTGACAGCTCTGGGATCCTCCGGGCAAGCTCCTGAGGTGCAGTAACAGCCAGGCTCCCTGCCAGGGGCGAGCTCCGCGCTGCGGCCGCTCTGCCAGGAGCTGCCCACAGAGCCAGCCCGGAGGACCTGGCCTAAAGCGGTTCTGCTCAGGGGTCAAGTGTGCCTGTCCCCATGCTCTGCCCTCCAGATGGGAGACTGGGACCACAGCGCTGGGGTGGTCAGGAGAGAGGACAAGGCAGCTTCTCTGCTGTTTGCAGCCACATGTTCAAAGGGGTCGTGTCACTCCTGCAGGGGAAGGGAGAGGCTCTCAGCTCTTGCTGGGCAGTGCTTATGACACCTAATGGTGGTTTAGCTGAGGAGCACAGCTGGGAGCTGTGTTACACAGCTCACTTGAGAGCAAACAGACCACACATCACTGCATGACCAGTCTGCAATGCCATTGCAAAAGCTTTCAAAGTCCCCACGCAGGAGCAAAGCGCTGTTACCTGTGCCTGGACAGCAATGTGAAATGCTCCTTTCTTGAATGGCAGCAAATCTCCAGTGCAGTTCCTTGTGCCCTCTGGGTACACCCACACCTTCACCTACACGTGGAGAGAGAAGGCTCTGCTCCAGCAATCCACTTGCAGCGCTCCCTTCCTGCTGGCTGAGGCAGCACCAGGACTGCCACGTCCCCCATGCCATGCCATGCCACGCCAGGTCAACCCCACCCAGACACATGCCACCCTGCCAAAAGCCACGACCACACTCACATTATCAGTTGCCATAGTCTTGGCCACCTCCGCCATCACCATCTTGGCACTACTGGTGCTCTTCCTGTTGATGAAGATGACACCACCGAGGTAGATGACGAGCCCCACAGTGCCGGCGTACATCAGCTCCTTCTTTCCCACCTGGACACAGTTGTCGGGCAGGACCTCCATCAGCCCTAACGTGATGGCAGAGGGTGAGACCCAGCAGCCACCCCCTTCCCAAGCGCCTGCACTTGGACAGGACAAGAGACACGATCTGAGGTGGGGAGGGGAGTGCGATTGCTCAGGGTGAGGGGAGACCCTTCCTGTAACCAGCACAGAGAGAAAGCTGGACCAGCTGCCTTGGTAGTGTAGACCAGTGCCAGGGCAGGGGGGGCTGCATGGCCAGGAGATGCCAGCAGGATTTCCCAGATGGTGAACAAGAGAAGCGCTCCCTCCCTCTGGCCAGCTCCTCACCCATCATGTCGAGGATGCTCTGGTGGTTGGACACAATGATGGCAGGGCCCTCCACCTCAAAGTTCTCCAGTCCCTTCACCTCAAACCTCAGGCCAAAGAAATACTTGAAGGTCTTGACTACAGTTTTGATGATCCTGCAGAAGAGAAGAGAAGAACAGTCAGACAGCAGCAGGGCAGGGATGTGACAGCATCTGCTGCACAGTGCAGCACCACAGTGGATAGAAGGAGACAAGAATAGCTCTGTGACAGCCTCCAGTCTCGTTTGCCCACGGTTCACCTAGCTGCCTGTCCTGCATGTCTGGTCCCACGTGCTCAAGGTGCTCCCGTTGCATGCCAAGCACTGTCCACTCTAGCATGGAAACTTTACTGGAAGCCTGGGAGAAGCTGATTGCAACTTTGAGGCTGGTACAGCCAGACTTGATGGTCCATGCTTCCTTCGAGCTGACAGCATCACCTCACAACCAGACTCACTACAGGCTCTTCAGAAGAGGCAAGTCCAGCCTAGCACAGACACAAGAGCCCTGCAAACAGAGGGCAGATTGGACGCCCTCCTGTCCAGGAGGGAGAGAGGCTGGTTTCATGGCTGGATCAAGGATCACTCGACCTGCTGCCAGTCCTATCCATTTATTGCTGCTTGTTTCCCTGTGTCATGCTCGTGGTCTGCTCCAATGCTACCAACACTTTCCTGCTGCAGTCAGCAGAGGCCCACGAGCTACTCAAACAGCTCTTCTAGGAATGGCCACTCCCCAGCACGTGGCTAATAGCCTGCACCCTTCACCCGAGGAATGCTCTGCTAATCCTGCTCAGTGCAGTGCTGGAAGATGCTGCTCAGCGGTACTACCAAACATGGGGTGTTGTCACCCTGGGAGAGTCCAAGAAAGGAGGAGAACAAAGGTGAGAAGCACCTCCTTGTACAACGAAAGGATGCAAGCAGCAAATGGGATGCTCCCCACACAGCTTGGCCTTGTGGAAGCGCCCCTGGCAAACCCATCTGCAAGCCAAGAGCTTCCTCCTGCCAGTTCAGTTCCCCAGCGGACCTTCAGGTCCGTCCACTGGGTTCCCAGCTTTCTTCCCCTGCGCCTGAAGGTCAGGGGCTGGCAGGAGGCACCAGCAGCTCCGCTCAGCCCTGCCAATGCATCCTGCGGGCCGCCGTGCCCTTGCTGAGCATGGCCAGCCCGGGCTCACTGGCCAAGCCCCCGCTGGCCCATGGGAGCAGGACCCATCGCCACCGCCCCTGGGCAGGTGGGAGCTGGGGACCCTCCAACCGGGCCAAAGGACACAGCCAGAAGCTGGCAGCACACGAGGGCTATTTTGGGCAGCGGAGCAGCCATTTGCCATGACGGGAAGCGGAGGAGCTTGCACGTGAGCAAAGCCCCCAGGAGCAGCCACCAGCTCAGCTCTGCCTCCCCTAAGGCAGACCTGCGAGCTGAGCTGCCCTCCAGCAAGCACCTGGACACCCTGCACCTTCTCCCTGACAGACAGGGGATGGAGCTTTCTTCCCTGCAGGAGGGGAAAGAGGGACAGCATCAGCTTCTCCCCCACCGCAGGGTCCTGCTGGAGGGGTACACACCACCACCCACCTGGGAAGCCTCTCTGTCACCTGGGATGGCCGGTGAGCAGCCAGCTGGCATCTCATCCTGGCTTGGCAGCAGCTCCCCAAAAGCTGTTCCCCAAAGTTACCCCCATCCGTGCTATCAGCTCCACAACCACAAGCTCTCATCAAGGCGACTTCCTCGGCTCGCTCCTACCCGCAGCAAGGTCCGTCCCTCAGACCACAGATCCCTGGGGCTCTGGCTTTAACACCAGAGTTCAGGGCAGGCCAGCGCCCGCGGGTAACACTGCTGCGTGCACAGCTGCTATCAGTCCCCGGTATGCAAACCTGCTGCAAAGGTCAGAGCCGCACCCAGGGAACGGAGGCACGGAGGCTGCCGCGGCCCCACCGGGGGTGCGGGGAATGCAGCCCCGGAGGGACAAGGGGCAGGTGAGGAGAGTCAGGGTGACACAGACCGGTGAGGGCACGGTGGAGGTCACGCCACCAGACTGACCTAAATCCCACTTCTCCTCCCTTCTGACTGCCAACCAAAGACGAGGTCGCTGCTCTGGAAGTCACGCTGTTCGGAAGCTGCCGGGAGAGGCTGGTTACACATTACTCAAGAGCAAACCATCCAACTTCCTCCTGCCAGTAAGGAGTGGGTGTTTCCTTGCACAAGATGTGGCCTGAGCTGCTGAAAGAGGCAAAGGGGCAGAGCTGAGAGCAAGTGAAGAGGAACTGGGTGACTGACAGCCCTGCTTGAGCTGGCCACGTCACCCACAAGGCTAGGCAGATGGATCCTACTCCCCTCCAGCCGTGCAGGCAGCTTCCCTGCCAGCGCGGATGACCCTGACTTGGTGCAGTCACAGCTGCAGACAGCTGTAAATCTGATGTACTTATTGCCAGACACAGGGAGCAAGTGGATAAATGAGAGGGAACGTGCCTTTCCAGTGCATCCATAACAGCTCGAGCCTGAAATCCAGCAACCCCAGCTTCACATACTCCACAGCCTGTGACAGAGGCTTTTTTAGGATCCTCTGATTTTGAAGGATTAATGAAGGCTGCTTACCAGATTGGAAACTCTCACAAGAGGTTTCGCCACTAGATAAACAGATCTATCTCTATCAGCCATGGAGGGCAACCTCTTCCAAGTCACACCGGCTTGGCACTGGAGCCAGAAGAGCAGCAAGGACAGGGCGTTCTGCACCAGGCAGCGACGCCGTTATCGCTGTCTGTCCAGCGGCACGTGCTCTACTCCAGCCCCTTCCCTCGAGCCAGGATAAACAGTCTAGGACACTGTAGAAATAAGGAGTACATAGATCACCTCAGCCACAGACCTCCCAGGAGCTGGGATACATGACCAGGATCATCAGCCAGCATGTGGAAACGATGGGCTTATGTTACAGGAAAAGGGCGGTTCTGGCCAAAATTCAGCTCTGAGTTTCAACAGGAGAATTGTTCAGTGCAAGGAGTTCTTGTCCCCAACAAAGTTCCTTTTCAGAGTTACAGGAGATTTGAAGAGTTTCAGGGGGAGGAGAGAGGAGGGGAAAAAAAAAAAAAAAAAAAAAAGAGGGTGTCTCCATAACTGACATCATAAAGTCTCTCAGTTGCAGGGTTGTTTGTCAGCTCCTGGGAAAAGACCTCGCAGTGGAAAGCTGCTCCCGAGCGAGCCAGGGCAATCAATGCTCGAGACAGAGCTGGGCTGGAGATCCCAGGGCAGACATCCATTTCTAGCGCCTGCAGCCACGCTATCAGAGCGCGTCTCACCATCACCCGGGGCAGGGCAGAGCCCAGGAGGCAGAGCGTCCCGCACCGCACTTCCTCCCCAGCGCCGCTCGCTCCGCCCAGAGCCCTGCCGAGAGCTGCATCACACCCCTGAAGCAGCCAAAGTCCAGCTCCACCAGCTGAGACGCTGCCCAACCTTTGATCCACGAGGATGTGTCACGGCAAGAGGGCTCCACTTTCACCCCTGAGGAAAGTCCCCCCCACCCACTTGGCCTGCACACAGATTGTCAGAGTAGGTAAAAGGAGGAACGAAGCAGAGCTGACAGTGGGGTGTGGTAGCCACCAGCAGCCCAAATTCTTCCACGCCACCAGCAGCACGAGTGCTAACTCTGCCCTTACTCCCGTGCCTCCACACACACAGGGGCTGCTCCTCCCCAGGAGCTCCCCAGCCACCTCCCCAGGCACCCCGCAGCCCCTCAAGGGACACACGTGGTGGGACCTGAAGGCCACCAGCACGTCCTGGGCAGCTGCTCGGCTGCCGCGTTCCTCATGCTGGTCCTCAGGTGGAGCACGGCCACCCCGCATCCAGGTGGGCACGTTAAATGGCACGGCTGGGGCTTCTAGAGAAGAAAACCCTGCTGTTGTACAGCTTTCAGCAAACCCACGCCTGCAGAGCCGGAGCAGGGAGCGCTGCTGCTGGATGCCACCCAGCATCCTACAGCCCTGTTGCTCCTGGGGGAGTCTCATCTCTGCACGGGGCTCGAAATGCAAGGACAGGTGGGACAGAGAAACCCCCCGACCGCTGCTGCCAGCTGAAGGGGGCTCCGAGCCCAGGCTACGGAGGCTGTGGCCGCCCTGCAGGAGACCTCCTGCCACCCAGCCCACGCTCGGGCCCGAAACCAATCTCCCCAGTTTGTGTTCCAAGCGGCCGGACACCAATCCCCCACGACATCCCCGCGTGGGGTGAGTCCGTACGGCAGGGCCGGCTCTCCCCGGCGGCCCGGTGCTCCCCTCCACCCAGCAGCAGCAGAACCGGGGCTCCCCGCCACCCACGCGTGCCCTCTGCGGGGGGACACCGGTGCCCCCACGCTCCCCGCCGAGGCACCCGGCTCTGCCCCCCGGAGCCCACCC
>VXAA01006576.1:1042-17540 GCA_013399115.1 Anseranas semipalmata | reverse complement strand
AGTAGCGCTGCACGGGGGGGCAGCAAGGTGTCACGCAGGGGTACTGGGGTGCAGGTTCCCTCTGGAAGGTGGAATGGCAGGAGGGCCCCGAGTCGTGGCAGGAGGAGCGGGAGCTGTGGCAGGAGGACTCATGGCTGTGGCAGGGCCTGCGGGAGCACATCTTTCCGGAGTGTCGGCTGAGCTGTAGGGAAGAGAGAGAGATCGTTATGCTGGTACTGCAGCCCCACTCTAAGCTCCTGCACTCTCCTTGGTGGTTTTTCCTGATTGCCTGGGGTCGTTCATTCTCCTTTGCTTTGCAATATCTGGGAGATGATGATTCTGAAATTGATAATGCTATGTCTTTTGGTGTAAACTCTACATTGGTCCAGTTCTGGCGGAAGTTTCCTTTAGATATTGCCAATGGCATTTGAAGGTTTAAGTTTACATCTCATACTCAGTATTGATTCAGCTGAAATATCTCTCCCTCTGTCTCCACATAGTTTGGGAATTAATTCCTTGCTAGACCCCAAAGGCATCCAGTCACAATCTAAGAACGAGAAACTTCTAAGAGAAAGGCAAGTCTCAACACGGAACTAGTCAGCCAAAAGTCTGGTGTGACTTCCCAATGCCAAACAGTAGATAAATCAATATAATCCAACTTACCCTTTTTCGGAGCAGGGAAGAGCACTGGGAAGTGAAGCTGAATGAAGAAGGAGCAGGGGATGCGTACTTTTATATGCTTCCAGTGGAGTTGCCCAAGAAATTATGCATCTCTTGGCAATGCTGACAATTAATCATGTAGTCACGTTCATATTTATCTTCTGTGTCTAGTTTTTAGCATTTCCGATTTGACACAGGATAACCAATTAGTACTTTTCCCTTAACATGTTAATAGGCAATGGATTTCCTAATCTGCTTTATAAGGGGATTGTGAAGGTAGTTGCATATTTGCATGTTATGAATGAACCTAACCCTAGAGTTATTGAGTGATTTGTCATTGGGCAACAAGTGTTGCATCAACGCGCAATTCAAAAGTGTTGACTCCTACCCTGCATGCTGCCCCTTTGTCCGTGTGGCAGACTCACGTTTTTGTTGATACGTTTTTCGTGACACAAGGGACAGTAATTAACAGCGGCAACTCACACGGACCATACCTGGGGGAAGTCCTGCTGACTAGCTCAAATGCTCCTAGTGCCTCAACACCAGAGGTGACGTTAGAAGGATGTTCCCAATTCCATTTTTTTTCATTCTGTTTGTGAGTTCACTGTCCGTTGGCTGTTTTTCCTTGTGCCATGATACCATCCTGTTTACATTCTTCCTAGAAGAAGAGGATTTCAAATCCTAACCAGGAAGTGCTGGGGAGTTCTCACCTACTGGCATCCTGTTTTCAGATCCCAAATTGCTTCGGGCTCCTAACTTAAGCAGTTTTGTAATTTTTCCTCATTGCAGTGTTTTATCTTTTACTACTGCATTTCTCTTACAGCAGCCTAGGACTTGACTTTACAACAACAAAATGGGTATTTGTTCCTTTCGTGTGGTTTTTGTCCAGGTGGGAGCTTCAAGACCCTCAGGAGCATCCCATGGATCAGTGCTGCCACAACTAGAACAAGAGGGTCTGAGAAGTTGCATACTGAGTTCATGAATCGGCAGCTATCCCTATAGAGATGCCTTCTGGAGTTTTTCTTGTCAGATTTAAAAAAAAAAAAAAATTGCTACTCTGCCAGCATTTTTGTGAGGTGCTAACTCATTCTTAACCTGAAAACACATCCCAGGACAGCATGCCTTCAAGTTCTCTTCATGTTCTGGTTGGATTTCTTTTTATTTATTTATTTATTTTTATTTTTATTTTTATTTTTATTTTTCCAAACCCATGATTCAGCAAAAAATAAGCTAACCTTTGTTTAAGAGAATCTCACCTGCAGCCTTCTAAACAGCACCATGAGTTACAAGGAATGTAGGAATGGTTCAGCAAGGTTGATAAAGCCGTATACTTTGGGAAGACCCCTGTGTCAGTTCTCTGTCTTGCAGGGTGCGTTCATTTCACCCCAGTGTAGCTACTTAGAAGTTAGTCATTTAAGCTGAAGCTAATTGTGGAGCTCTTTGTGAAACTGATGGAGAGGAACTGGCAGAAGGAAGCGAGCGATCCTGTTCTAGAACAGATGTCTCAGCTAGATGGGCTGGTGACAAGGGAGATAAGGATAGTCTTAGGTTGTAAAAAGTAGAGAGATTTCACCTTTATTTTTAAGTGTGCTTATTATATTAATATTTGCTGAAAACAGTAATTTGAAATTCAGTGAAAGAAGGAGGGTTAGAGAAGTCCTCTAGGTGCCTATTTGCATTTATTAGACACCTCAAAACCTTTGTAATTCTGAGTCAGAGTAGCAAATGAATTATGTGGCACTGCTGAACTAGGGAACTGCGAATGACAGTCCTAGGCTAACCAGGGTACGGACGAGCTCCCTGTATGCTGTACATAAATGCATTCATCTGCCACAGAAGGGTCTGGAATGACTGGCTTTCATTTTGAAACTTTGGGACGTGGGCATTTTGTGATGTTTGAGAAGAAAAGAACAAGGAGCTGTGACTAAGAAGACAGAGGTAAAGATGATTCTCAAGTAAAGATGTTAATGAGTAATCAAAACATAAACATTTTCTGTATTTGGAAATGAAATTTTATTGTCTCATCTACATGTTTGGAGGATGACACAGAAATATCATGTATAAGCCACTACCAAAGGAAATCATTCCCAGCTTTTTGCAGAAGAACAAAGACTGGGTCTTGCGTGCTAAATACATTGAAACACATCGTGTTTATATTTTGAAGAAAATTCTAATCATGGAAGGGGTATTTGAGGATTCACACAAATCAAAAATGGGAATAGAGAGCTGGCGACTTGAGCTTTAGGCGGTGAGAGCAGCTGAGGGAGGAGGCAGGCGTCAGTGGCGGGTGCGTGGCTGGATCCTGCTGCTAGTACTTGGGGCAGGTTGGCGGCAGCTTGCAGATGTTCTTGGTGTACTGGGGGCAGTAGGGAACTTGGGGGCAGTAGCGCTGCACAGGGGGGCAATAAGGGACTGGGGGGCAGTAGCGCTGCACGGGGGGGCAGCAAGNAGTCGTGGCAGGAGGAGCGGGAGCTGTGGCAGGAGGACTCATGGCTGTGGCAGGGCCTGCGGGAGCACATCTTTCCGGAGTGTTGGCCGAGCTGTGGGGAAGAGAGAGAGAGATCATCATGCTGGTACTGCAGCCCCAGTGTGCGAGTGCTTACCTGCCTTCCCCGGTTTGCTCTGGAACTCCCCATTTTCTTCTTAATTTCTTGTTCTTTGCAAATAAGAAGATGATTTCAATGCTGCTTAGGTATTGGGAGATGATTGACATCCCCCACTAAAAAAAATGACCTTTTACAGACACCATTTTCTTTTCAAAGAAAAAATTTCTCAAAATATCCCTTGCCCATATGCAGCCTCAGACCCTCTCCAGTGCCTTCTCTTTGAAAACTTGAGAAATCTCTTTTCCATAAAGTTCTCTGACTGTCCTTCTCTCTCTGTAGTTTCTAATCCTTCTGTTGTCTTGTTTTGTGCCTCTTCCCACTAAGTCTATATCCCACTTGGCATTTGCATTAATAAAACAGCTTTTGTGGGTAACAAGAGCTTAGCTTGGTCTCCGGCATAACCAAGGTCCAGAGGGAAGGAGGAGGTATCATGGTCCAACTCTACCAGAGCTTGTATGAAAGCAGATGGTTTCATAGAGAAACTCAGGAGAAACAGAAAAATTGAACTCACCTCTTCAGCGACAGAAATGGTGGTGTACAGGAGCAGAGAAGCGAATGAAGGAAACCAGGATGAGGGAGCTTTTATAGTGTTCCAAAGGGTTATCTGGGACATGAGACATCTCTTGGCAAGTGTAACCTAATTACATATCCCAGCCCATTTTTATCCACTGTATTCAGCTTCCGACATTTTCCCTTTGAAGCACTGTGCTTTTAGCATTATAATTGTCCCATAGGTTATTAATAGTGCTTTAATTCCTTTACCTCCCTATGAAAGAGATTGGAAGGTATTTCGTGCGAAGTGACGCCAATGCTGGAGATACTAATAGATCTGGTCATGGACAGCAAGTATCAAGCGGAAGAGGTGTTTGTAATTCAGAAGCACCAATTCTCCAAGCTGTGCCGGGATGTCACATGGACCAAGAGCTAAATGTGATCACACCTGTGTGTGAAAGAAAACTGTTTACTAATGGCAACTCATGGGGATTATGTTTAGGGCAGGAATATTCTAACTGAATTGCTCAATGGAACCGGAAACTTTAATGAGAGATTCAGCATTAGCCCTGAGAAGTCGCTCACTGATAATTCCAACCTGTCTGCATGGTATGTCCCATCAATGATTTCTTTTCCTCTTGCTGTAGATGCTGCCTTAGCCCAATTCTGCAGTACTGTGCTATCGAACCCGGGGAGACAATGGTTTGAGGTGCACCCACCAGTCTTAAGTCCTGCTCACGTTCCCAGAGGCGTAGTTACTTTCCGTTCCTGTTTTCCTTTGTCCTTCTTTAATTTATTCCTATTTTCCCCCTCAACATTTTAAATGAAACATATCTTTAGGGAAAGCATATCTTTTTAGGGATAACATAGGAAACTTTAGGACAGGATAACTTTAGGGAAACATATATTTTCGGAAATACATATCTTTACTTTGGGGAAATTTTTACCAGTCGAGGTTGTAAGAAGGTGGGCCTTGTGCCTGCCTCCAGAGTAAGGTGGAAGATCTTAAACTTCACAGTGATGTTGGAGATGATATATGAACTATTAGCTGGGACACAGCGCTCTCCTGGTATTGCTGTCCTGCTTTCAGTTCTGCAGCTCTTGTGGAAATACGCATTGGACAGGGCTGTAGCTCAAGAGAAAACAAACAAAGCAGCCTCCTGTGGTAGAGGTACATGTTTCTGAGTCTGGATTTTCCCGTGAATCACGGGTGAACTCCAGGTTTCCTTCCCATGTTTCCGTACAGGTCATGCCCATCTAACCCAGCAATTACATTTTCTTGTCACGTAAAAGGCAAGAATGTGTCAGCCCTGGGATGGCATTGTGGGATTAGACGTCAGGCACAACTGATTTTGGGTGATGCTCTGCTGACTCACCGGGATCCCTCAAACTGGCCTATTTGGGCCTGTGCTTCAGTATCACAACGTACAGAATGAACCTATAAATACTTTGCTGCAAAGCTTTATTTAGGCTGTAGCTAGGTGATGCCTTTAGAAATCTTTGGTCATGTGCAAGAGTAAGTCTATCATCATATTGAAGAGAGACGATGGTAGAAATAAGACAGGTGATTCAAACGCTGGGAAGCAAGGGCAGCGAATAAAAGCGGCTGTGGTCAGGGGACAGCAAAGCCCCCATTCTCCTGCAGCGCCTCACCACTGCAGCCTCTATAAAGGTCTCCTGTTTCAGCCCCTTCCCTTCAGTTTGGCTTTACCTCTCCCACTGTGCCCCTCTTATTGACTAAGGTACGTGAATAGTCTTGTGATCTGGATCATTTATGAAATTTTTTTTGTAGATTGTAGCTCTGTGTTTACCTGCTACGTCTTGACTTGGCTCTGCCTAAATCCAAATGAATTGTTTGCTGTAAATACTGCAGGAGAGAGAGACTTTCTATGGAATATTCCTTTTTTTTTCCCCACTGATAAACGACATCTAATTATTAAAGATGACAATAAATGTTGTTTTTTTTGGGGACTAAGCTCATATCTAGTATCTAATATGTCATTCAGAAGATGCTATCACATAGACAAAGAAAAAACAAGTACAAAAAGAAGTCCCAATTTACTGTAGGAAAGCCCTCTATCCCTGGTTAGCCCTGCCTATCTCAAAGTGTAGTAGAGCAAAAAATGGTGTGCGAAGAGAGTTCCTTGGATTCATCACCAGGTGAATTTCCCTGCAGGAGCACCCAGGGCCTGAAATGGCGTGCTCTTCTGGGAGGGCATCGTTCTTCAGCTTGGAGCCCAGCGCTGGTTTCATGCTGAGAAACGTGTGCCGGGGCAGGCCTCCTGGCCTCTCCCTGTTCTGACGTTTGCCTCGGGTTTATCATGCTTTTTGAGGCCCATTTCTTGTCCTCTTTTCTTCTGCTGACGGGATTGAGGCCACATCCAGAAAATATCCCCTGCAGAGGTTGCTCTTGGCACGGGCGCCATCAGAGAAGGAGGAAGGTGAGAATGATTTCTTGCTGAATTTATGCAATCTGCTTTCTGGCTTCCCTTCCCAGCCGTGTGTGCTGAGATAATAAAACTCCAGCTAAGGTGAGATTTGCTGCCTCTGTTCCTCAGGCTCTTCCTTAAATGAATGACACAACCTGCAGCGCATCAGCTTAGCCGGGCACGTAGGTGAGAACTTGGACTGCTTTAAAAGAATTAAGATAGGAGATTTTTATCTCCCCTTCCCTCAAAGGCTCTCAGCCGGGCTCAGGCCCAGCCCAGAGCCTCCCGTCTGGTTTGGTTTCCACCTCCCGCTTGCTGCAGGGAGGGTTTGGCACAGGCAGACGGACACCTGGGTGGCTGGGGGACAGGGACAGTCGGTGGCACCACGCAGTGTCCTCCTGCCAATTGGGAGCTGCACGTCCCTGACCCCGACCATCATCCCTCGAATCTGCAATCATGTACCTCACATACGGGAATGATGCGCCTCATTATTTTAATTAACAGTAATAATAAAACAAGTGCTAATAATAAGTTTCTTGTTTCTTTCAAAGACTTGATGCAAAGCCTTCACTAATTAAATATCTAGCGCATTACACAGCATACTGCTCTCATCCCACAGAGGCATGAATTTCGGCAGCAGTCTGCCTCTGCGCTGGTGGATGCTGGAGAAGAACCTGGGGATGAGTCTGTGCAATGGGAAATGAAGCTGCTGATTTTTATGGACATCTCTCCATTTCATATTCCTTTTTTTTCTACATCTACTGGGAAAGCTCAGCACTTTTCTGGTTTCTATTGAGAAAAATTATTTTTTTTTCTTTTTTTCCCAGCCATACGTGGTGCTCATGGGTCTGGAGTTCACAATGGGAATCAGTGCTGTAGTGCATAGCCTGACTTAAACCCAGTTTTTCTTCCATTAGGCAATATTTCATCTAGGCACTATGGGCCCTTTCTGGCATTTTCAAAGAAGGTAGAGTTCCCTTGCACAAAATATCTGTGTAACCCCATATTCTATATCTAGAATAGATAGAATAGATCAGAAGGAAGATTAAGTATAATGTGGCCCTTCCCCTGCTTATGCCCTCATGTTTATGGACATCAGTGACTTTCAGACTTCCTAGATGGAGTCTGCTTTTGTGCTCGGCAGCCATGTATGGAGAACTCAGTATTGCAAATCCGAGACTTTGCTTTTCGCTCTTTCAAAATGTGCCAAGAGTCTGAGCCTCAGGGCCTGGCACCGCAGAGCTCCAGGATGGCCTTAACCTCCAGCCCCAGACAGTTTTGCCCGGCCCAGCACCTGGATTTGTCTGGCAGATGCACAAGGTGCAGGGACCGGAGCTTTGGCTCATGGCTGCTGTGGAAGTGCAGTGGGAAGGGGGAAGCCGTTTGCAGGCTGTGAAAGGCAGCTCTCATTCAAAAGGTGGGCTTGGAAATGATGTTAAAGGCAGTAATGTTGGAAACACACCAGGACACCAGAACGTTTTGTGAGCTTTAGGTTTAATATCACATCTTTGCTACTGGAGACAGAAGCAGGAAATTAATGGATTCAAATACTTGCTCGCGAGAGGGCAAATCACATTTCTGACGCGCTAACGCCACGGCGCAGCATCAGGAGCGGGAGAGGCACTTTGCACTGGAGGGAAGGGGCAGGACCTGCCCCAAGCTCAGGGCTGCAGCTTGCGGAGGCGAGGGGCGAGCGCAGCCCCGCAGCGTGCTGACCGTTGCCTCGTCGTCGCCCCTTCACTTCTGCTGCTGGGGGGGCCACTGCACCGGCTGCTTGATCTGTTGCTGCTGCTGCTGGCAGGGGACAGGTGCCACCGGTCCCTGCCCGGGCACGGTGACCACGGGGCACTGGGGCTGGAGGACCACCACTGGCGTCACATCCTGCACGGCGCTGACTTCGTGGCACACGACCTCCTCGGAGCCATGGCAGGAGGAGCTGCCGCCGTGGCAGCCAGAGCTCTCAGTGCTGTGGCAGCCTCTGTCTCCACGGGAGCACATTTTTCAGTCGGCGCAGGGAGCCCTGGGAAGGAAAAGATGCTTGTAGTTAGCTGCACGAAGCTTTCCATGCTCTGCTTTGCATTCAGATTTCCTCCATGTGTTTAGGAGCCTGCTGGGGCTCGGCAGGGTTTGCCCCTCTGCCCATTCTGCTTCCCCACCTTGGTGCTTCATTCCCACATCACCGGCACTGGCTCAATGCCCTCACCACAGCCCTGATCTCCATTTCTGCCAGGCTCCACATGCCATTTCCCTGCTGTCCCTTGCTGCATCCCATGAGCACTCATGCAAGACGCCCTGGGACAAACTGTGCAACGGAGGAGCGGATGCGCTGCCCACTGTCAGTCTGTGCTGCAGCAGCACTGGGGCACAAGGGTCTGAAAAATACAGTTCCCCGGCACAGCTGGTGAATTTACAGCTGGCACTCATGGTATTGGAGCCACAGCAAAATACACTTTCAAAGCCAGGTGCTCAAAATGAAGAAACTCCTGTGCCTTCCTCCCTACTTCCACCCTCCTCACCCTCTGCTCCCTGCATGCCCTGCAGACCCGCAGCTTGTTGCTGCCCAATTTCCTAGGGCATGAGGAATGCCCCATGGGCACTTCTGCCTCCCTCTGGAGGGGCCAAGTCCCTGGAGCTGAGGTTTCAAGGAGGCAGGAGGCACCCGGGATGTGACCAGTGGATCTGGAGGCTCTTCAGGCTACTTCTGCCTCTCCTAGGTTAAATCTGCCTTCTTAGTTATTTCCTGAATTTCTTCAAGGACAGCTCAGAACCTACAGCTCCTGAAGATTTACATGTTCTAAAGGAGTCAGAGCAATTAAATTCCCCAGCTGAAAATGAAAGTTTCTTCCGAAAAATCAGCCTGCCATCTCTCATTCATTCCCACATCCTCCTCTTTACTTCTTTTATTTCCAGTTTGTCCTTCAAAAGCTAGAAATCCTGAGCTCTGAAGCAATCCAAATACATTTACACCCAATAATTCTGCTTCTGAGCATAGGCAGTCTGGAGACCGGTTTTGATGGAGCAAATTGCCCCTGCCAGGGAGGCAGAACTTGGCTCTCCGTAACCCAGCACCCGCAGACCGAGCCATCTCTGTAAAAGTGTAGCTCAGCTCAGTTCAGCAAATGTTCCTAGGAACGCAATGTTAGCCGTGTGGCAACAACTTACCTTGGCTGGGAAAGCTGTGAAGAGAGAGCGGAGCTGAGTGAATGAGCTGCTCTCCCATCTGAGAACTTTTATATGGTTCCTAGCTCTCTTCCTGAAAATGCAATAACCCCTGGGGAAAAATGACCAACGTATTTACAAAACAGCCCCACCTCTAATTATCCACCACCTTCAAAAGCTTATTCAACCTCGTTCCTTTGATTGACTTGTCATATGGTAGATTGTCTTCCTTGTGTTACACAGCTTTAATTGCCACCCTGCCCCACGCAGGTTGTAATGCACGAAGAGTGAAAACCGTGTGGGTGGCTTGGCTGTCTCACCGTCATGCCGGGATGAGTTTTATATTGCAAAACGGATGGCAAAGGTGGCCTTTCTTGGGGTTTCTGCCCTGCTGAAACCTCTTGCCCAAAGCCTGGCAGGGACGAGAGGTCACAACGCCTGGCCATGGTGCCTCAGTGCTCTTGGCACGACCGGGGTCTTGCACAGTGGGCAAGAGCCACCACTTCCAGCCATAAATAATGGCAAGCTACTAGAAAGTCCCCACCACACAGCCTCTGTAAGCATCTTTAAAAGTGCCTTCACCCATAAGACATCTGGAGGTGCCAGCAAGTGGTGAGGCTCAGCACCAAAGGCTTGACCCCCTCTTGACCCCCTCTCTCTGCCCGCATCATTTTCTGTAGCAATAAAACATGGATAACGAAGCTGGGGGCACTGGGAGGGCACTGGGGAAGTGCCCTGTCAGAGCCAGGTAGGAATGCTGGCCACTTCTGGAAGTCTTGGCTTGTGCATTCCCCCAACGTGCAGTGTGGTTTCTCTGCTTGTCTTCCTCCCCTTCATGTCTGATTTTTATAGCAGTTTCACTGCTATCGACATAGTTACCACTAATATTCACTGCCAGCACTTTTCCTGGCCAATACTGAAAAGCATCAAACAGAAATCACTCTTTTAAAATGACTATTTTTCAAATATTTTAATTTTTTTTTACATGTTTGTTACCTCTACCTGAAGCGGCCACTGTCCGTGATGGGAAATGCACGCCTACAACCCCTGGTTGGGCAAACCTGGTGCGTGAGTAAGCTGTGAGTAAAGCGCTGAAGTCGGGGACCAGGAACCTGCGCTCCCCACCCAGCTCGAGCTCCCCCCGCTGTTCCCCGGGTGCACTCGGTGTGAAGCAGCGGGCTGCTGCAAGCCCAGGGTGCAATCACCGGTGCAACCACAGCTTTGCATTTCCCCGGCACTTACTCAGCTCCTGGCTCAGGGCTGAGCTGCAGCAGCCCTGATTTCTCCTTTTCCCTCCCATTAGCATCTTGGCCGTGCCATTCCAGCAGTGCTCACTCAGTGTTTTTACTCGGTTTGCATTGTAGCTCCCTCTGCAAACACAGCAGCGTGAGGTTTTGTTGGGCAGAGATTGACTGAACTTCTGAAGCAGGGGTGGCTCCCGCTTGCTATCTCTAAAGCAGTTTCTTTAGTTTCTATCCAGGGGCACCAGTCAGTGACTTTCATCAAGGTGCCAGATCCGTGTTTACTGTTTGGCGTGCCTGTTTACAAACAGAAGCAGAGGGGCTTTTGCAAGCACCAGCACGCTTGTGGATGCTATCGCAGACCTGCAGCCACGAAAAAGGAATCGCTCTTCCCATATTGCGCAGCGAGCGGGGAGGAAACGTGCAAGTGCAAACGCGCGAGTGTGCGTGCTCGCTGGAATACCCAGCCTCAGCCTGTTTCCAGCTTCGCGCTGGAGGGAGAAGCCCCACACATTGGCGTGCAAGGAACGGCAGAGGGATGCAGCCCCAGAGCATCGTGCTCAAGCTCTGGCTGCAAGAGCATCCTCCTCCGCTGGGTCCGTTTTATCGTTATATCCTCCAGCTTGGTTAACACCTAAGCTTGTGCAGTGCTTTTTGAGACAAGCCTCTAAGAACCAGCTTGGTGGGACAGTGAATAACAAGTGTACATTTTAAATATACAATATATATATTTTTTTGATTGGGAGAGTTTTGGGGTAATTTGGGGTCAGTTAGCTGAATAGCCAAGAAGTTTTTGATTACTCCAGGTATTACTGGGTTTTCTGGAAGTCTCTCGGAAGCTGTTTGAGCTTTCTGAGTTGTTCCCTACCTTTGATCCTACCAGGAGAAGCAGGGAAAAAACAGAAATCAATAATGAAGAGGTAGATTTTAGAAATGTAAGTAGATGCAAATAAATGATAAGGCTGCCTAATTTTAGAGTGGAATTTAATATGGCTGGTGACAAAATGTTGTGTAATATTCCCTGCACCACAATTCTCCAGTCTTACAACATTTTACAGCAAGAAGATACCTGTTGTGTCACCGAACATGGGCCTAGAGCTCAGGGGATTTTGGTTTTTGTAAGCCGTGGTGTTTTACAAACATCAGGGCAAAGTTTTCTGGATATTTATGGAGCTGAAAGGTTCAAAATCCTCCCAGGTGGGTGAAAGCAGCAATGGTAAAAAATGTTTTACAATGGAATTGTAAATTTAAGTGAGCACAGATCTATGGGTGTTTTTTCCTTTGTTACCAGTGTCTGGGGGAGTCCAAAAACCCGGAGAACAATGCTGATACTCTGAATATTTGGCAAGTGCCAAGCTGCAACCAGCACTGGGCGCTCAAGCCTCCCCTACACTGCCCCATCAGCACAGCACAGAGGAACCATCTTCTCCCTCCACCTAATTCAGGGCCTGATCCTATCAAAAAGCACCAGGAAGCAGGTTGCTGCGAGGAAGAAAACCAGCTTGTTCGAGTTGCCTCATGCCGCTGGTGCAAGCAAACGTTTACGTGCTCCAGCTTACGACATCTCTTGCAATCTCGCTGGGACGGGAGCCTGGCGTGTACTTGTTTCCAAGTAAACAGCCTTACGCTTCCAAGGTCACGCAGTAAATAATAATCAGACGGAAATCACCTGGGCGTTTTGCATATCTGCTTAACGTAGCTTGCAGGGTCTGGCCCGCGTAGCCATGCCGAGGCTCAGCGGGGCAGAGCGCTTCCACTCGGTGGGAACCGCATTGGCGGAGCTCCGGCTTCTGCAAGAGCCAGATGAAGCAGCTTCTCTTGCTGTTGAAAGCTGTGTATTTTAATTGTGTTAAAATAAATATTACATTTAGGTCTAGTTGTAAATCATATATCAAATATAGGGGAAGGTAAATCTTTCAAAGTAGACTCTTTGGGTATCTGTCTGTACTTTGAATGAAGGAGCCAGAAATTAAAGAAATCATTCCGATACTGAAGTTCCCACAGACAATGAGGTTTTATTTCCCAACCCATGTGAAAAAGGGGAGGGAAGAAGGAATCTTTTCCCATCACCAAAGCACAAATCCCTTTTCCCAGTGGTGCTCCCAGCAGCACTGCAAGCACAGCCTGATGCGAGGAATGCAAAGCTCCCGGTCCATGCAAAAAACCGCAGCGTGGCACATCCAGGGCACTTCTGCGTGAGCGGGGGTGGCTGCTGGCTCCTTCATTTCTTCTGGCTGGGGGGCCACTGGCAGCTCTGCTTGCTCTGTTGGGTCTCAATGTCAGGAATGACCACGGGGCACTTCTGCTGCATGGTCTGGGAGGACCCAGCACCTCCAGAGCTGAGCTCCGGGACTGAGTATTCCCTGGTGCCATAGCCCGATGCATCGCATCCATATCTGGAGCCTCTTCCTGCATCGATGCCCAACATCCCAGTGTAGCAACTGGATCCTCCACCACCCCCTGAGCTGCCAACCATACCCCGTCCCGTGTCCTCGAGGTCGCATCCTGCTCCCCATCGGGTGCCGTAGGCTGGGACTGTCCTCTCTGCAGTGCTCCAGCCAGACATCTCCCTGCTGTCACCACCGGCTATGACAACAGCCCCGTCACCGCCACATCTGTACCCCCCTGCAACGCTGTAGGAGGAGGATGTTGGCGTGGCCGGGCAGGGCGAAGCTCCCCGGCTGTAGATGATGGAGCCTTCCCCGTTGCAGAAGAAGGAGCCCTGTCCCCGGAGGCTCGAGGAGCCCCTGCCGCTGCTGCAGCTTGCTCCATAATGCGAGGAGACATCATTGCTGTAGCCCCTGTTCTGGCGGGAGCATCTCCCTTGGAGAGAGCGAAAAATCTGAAAGAGGAAAAAAAAAACCATCACTACCTTGTTTTGCTTCATTTTGCACCATGGCAGGCAGGGAGGCTGCGGGCAGTGTGGTCAGAAAGGCTTTTCCAGGGCCTGGGGCAGTGCCAGGACACTGCTCAGCTGTCTTCAAATACAAGAGTATTTTGACTTTTACTGGGATAGCTTTTCTGTTCCTTATCTCTAGGCTGTATGTCTGGAGAATTGAAATCTGAAATATATTCTTTTAACGTCTAATAACCACTGTGGTTCCCCCCATTCATCTTCATGATGAGCTGTAAAGGTAGCCTGGCTTATCCTTGCTTCTGTTTTTAAAGTGCTGCAAGAGCAGCGGATCAAAGTTTCCACGCAAGGTGACATGGCCACCTGTATTTTTGCAGCTGTTGTGTAGCGTCCCCAGTGGGCTTTAGATAAGGTAAGCGGCCCAGCCATGAGAGGTGTGTAATCACTAGGAAGTACAACATGGGCTTGTTATTAAATAATATCAAAAATGTCTCACAAACACGTTGAAAGCTGCAAAGACTCTGCCAGTTACCATGTGCTGATCCAGCTAGAGACCTAGCTGGATTTTCAGCCTGCTCCAGCCCATGGCTCCCAGTGCAGTGACTGCACCTTGCTTCCCAGTGGTCCAAGTGAGAGTGCAATAAAGCCTGCACCACAGGAAGAAACCACACAGACCCGAGAACTTTGCTATGGATGCTCAGGCAGCATGGGGACCGCAGCAAGCACGCGCCGAGATCTCAGATGAAGCTATCTATCTCCCATGAATAAGCAATCATAAAGCCTCAGAAAAAGCAGACTTACCCTCCTCAGCCATTGGAAACACATTTAGAAGATTAAAGTTGACTGAATGAGGAGCTTTAACACACAGGAACTTTTATATGGCATTTAGCATATATAGGAAGTGAGACACCCTAAGGAATGGCAAGGATTTATTTACCAATCAAACACTGATTTCAGTGTTTGCTTTGACTCATGACAACTGATCAATATCTTTCCTCTGCTCTGCTCGTGGTGCTGCATGCGGCAGTAATTGCTACTTCTGCGTAATGACTCTATTTTCTGCTTAATGACCCTATTGCTGCACTCCTGCCCCAAGTGAGGAGGACTGCTCCAACCCCCCGGGGAGGCAGATACACTGGGGGAGGTGGGTGGGAGCGTGGGCGTAGGGAAATGCCGAGCATGAGGATTTAGCTGGTGTGGGGTGGAGGGTGGTGTTGACCGGGTCCTGCGTGGGGCAGGGGCAGGGAAGCCGAGTTTTGGCAGCGCTCACAGTGCGGGCATTGCTGCAAGGTTGGCTGCGATCAGCAGGTACCTGGGAGAGAGGAAGGTGGGGAAAGCATCCGGGGCTGCATGCAGCACCCTGGTCCTCCAGCATCTCACTGGCAGCTCTGTAGGGAAATGTTCTGGAGAGCAGATTTACACCTGAACCAGGAGCTTGTCCAAAGCAAAGCGCCCAGCATGGGTATTTTGTGAGGATGCTACATTACCAATGGGAAAGTTTAGGGACCCTGGAGAGAATTGCAAAGGTGTAAATGTCCTAACTCTTAAGCCCACCGTGGCAGGATTACTCCTTAAATGAGGGAGGAAGCCACCAGGTGCTTTCCTTCTGCATTCACCCATGCTGCGTCCTTCCTCTGGCTTGGGAACACCGCTGGGTCCCAGGGGCCCCAGGGAGGCAGCTCCATCTATCTCAGGGGGGCCGTGCAGTGGTCGCGCTGCCTGGCCCTGCGTCCACGCTGCAGCCTTGGTGCTCCAGCTGGGCCAGGCCGGTTCAGCTCCAAGCTATTTCCCCATCGGGATGGTGAGTCCCAGCTTTGGCAAAAGGCCACGTCTACCGGGCAGTAAGCGGAGCAAAAGGGTGGTGCTGCTGTCCTCAGTATTTTGTTCCATAGCAGGTTTCCAAAGCTCTGGCAAAGAGGGCTTAAGACCTGGGGGCACGATGTGCTGCGTGCTCAGCGGCCGAAGGGACGTGCTGCTGCCTTGCTTTCCTCCTGCCTGGCCCAGGGCTGGTTCAGCCAACCCAGCGCAGGAGGCTTGCCTCTGGGTAGAGCCACTGTGAGCTTTGGAAGGGGGAAATAGCGAGGACGCAGACATGGCATGGCACTTTCAGCCACTCCGGGCAGTGACAGCTGCTAGCGTGGGTGGTCCCAGCTGCCTGCGCTTCGGCACCGAGCCTAAGGGGCTCAGCTGCACCATCCAGCAGCACTGCATCGCTCCATGGGCATCAGCATCGGGTGCGGCAGCCCCACAGGACCCTACGAGCTGGGATGGCTGTGAGGGGGAAGCACCATGCGCAGGTGTTAAGGGGATGCTGGGAGCTGTGCACGCTTGGTGTGTTGTGCTGTTGCTCTGTTTCGGAGCCCAGGGGAAAGAAAATGTGCAACATCCTCCTGGGCTGTAACCTGGGTGGTTTTAGAGCCCCATCTGTGACAGAGCACTGCTGAGCCAACCATGTCCTCAACAGAGAGGAGTCATATGACTCCTCAGATAGAATTCTAGATTTCAAGAAAATGAGATGCTGGTTGAGAATACAACAAACAAACTCCAAACAAAATCTACTTGGAGATATTATTACATTTATTAGTTTTTACAAATGCTCTTTGGAAAAAGAAGAAGCATCTGATCAAAGAAGTCCCAACACCAGCAGCAGGGCAAAAGGCTGCTAATCCCAGGCTTCGCAGCATGGGAATGCAGCATCAAGGGACAAGAAGAGAAGAGGACGTGCGGAGAGGAAACAGGCAAAGAGCCAGGGCCAGGGTGCAAACGGTGATGTGGCAGAGGCAGGGCTCTTCTTGCTGAGTGCCGAGCTGCCGGCTGCTACTTGTGGTGGCTGGGGGGCCAGTGGCAGGCCTGCTTGGTCTGGTAGCTCGGGATGTTGGGAGTGACAATGGGGCATTTCTGCTGTGTGGACTGGCAGGACCCTCCACTGCCGCCTCCGGAGCTGATGATGATTGTGTGGCCTGAGGACCCACCACTGCCCCCACTGGAGCCTTCACTGCAGCATCCAGAGGATCCCCCACTGCTTCCACCTCCAATTATGCTCTTTGATCCTGAAGACCCACCACTGTATCCTCCTCC
>VXAA01006568.1:0-32163 GCA_013399115.1 Anseranas semipalmata | reverse complement strand
GGGGAACCGGTCCCGGGTCCGGTCCCGGGCGTCCGCGGGCGTTGCTCCCGCGCAGCGCGTCAGCCGGTGAGCGTGCACCGGTGCGCCTGCCGACGCTCAAGATGGTGAATCCGCCTCTGTGGGTCTGCCCTCGGTGCCTCTGTTAGGCTCCTCCTCAGTAACGCTGCTCCGCGCTGACCGTTTCTGGGCTGTAGTACAAGTCTTACCTGGCTCGGTGGAATCGCCCTGCTCGGAAGCGTGCCTAGCAGGCCTGCAGAACGATGCTTTATAGCAACATAAGGCCAACGCATAGCGGAACTTGAGAGAATGAATTTGTCCTTTCGCTAGTATTTCCTTAAGTTTCATTAAGCAATATTTAATAAATAGGGCATCCTCCTCCTACTTCCTCAAGTAGGTAAGCATCCCAGCCGCTGCGGGACTTCACGGAAGCAGTTGTAAGCTCGTGAGTCTCCTCTCGGCAAAGTTGACGTGTGCTGTTCACAGCAACACTCGGATGTTGAATAGCCTAAGCTTACCCAAGGGCTGCTCAAACTTTCTAGCGCGGTCAACTTTCAACAATAATTATTTTTTTTTTGCTTTATAACAGCTATTTTCATGAAGATGAACTTATTAAATAGCTGTACTGCAATTTATATTTTTACAAATTTGTTGTTTAACTTTTTTCTGCTGCATTTTTCACCAAATATCTTAAAAATGCAACATCAATTCGTATGGGTCATGTTAGGAAGTTATTTCGCACAGTAAGGTCAGAGACTTGGCAAAAGGAAACACACAAATAATCAAATTATGTGCTTTGTTTCTCTACTACTACTAACAAGCAGTATCCTTATTTTCACTTTCCTTTTGATAAATGCCTTCTGTTTTTTCCTCTGTTGTTAGTAGTGGAAACATTTCATTTGCAAATAAGGCTCCCATGATTTATAAGGGGCAACAGATGTCTAATTAAATTGCCAATTAATAATATAACAACATTGTTGAAAACATTCTTATGTGTACTAACAGTATTATTTGCTGAATTTGTGTAATTATTAATTATATTAACATGCAAAGTTTAAGCAAAGCAAAGTTGTCTCTAACATGCTCTGTTAATAGGCAAAAGGGCATTTTTTCTTAATTGCTATTCTGTGGAAGAAAACCAATACTAAATGTTTTGGTAAATTCAAACATTATCGGTAAGGTAGCAGTAAGTTTTCATCCTTAAAAAACAATCCTATATTTCTTCCACTTTTTTCCTCAGTTATTTACATTCTGATAGATTAACTTGCTTTGTGGGAATGAAAGCATAGCCCACTTACTAGTAATATGTGCTAAGAGAGACAAATCTAGTGAATAAATACACATTTGTATATTGATAATAGATACCCATTCCTGTTTGAAGCAGGGACAAATAACTGAAGCGATGGTTTCCATTTGAGAAATGCCTTGAGACCTACACGGCATTTGCAATTGTAGCTAAACTGAAGCACGCTCATACACACATTTCTATTGCCAATATATGGACCGACAAAAATACGTTGAAAAAGATTTGTGAAAATAAGACATTTTAGTGCAGTCACTTTCCTACTACACCGTATCACCTAATATCACCGAGAGTTTTGGCAGCATTCTGTGCTATTGTATACTACATACTGTACACTGAACATGAAATATGAAAATGTGATTCTTCCATCACGTAACATACCTCAATCAACAGAATCGAGAATTAATGTCTGCGAAAGATGCAATATGCAGTTTGCATATTGCATATACGCTTACTGTTACATTTTCAATAATCTCTGCTTTCATCATCTTTATGTAGATAAACATGTATATATGCAGGTATACATACTTACAAAGTATTTGTAAAAGCTTAAAAGCCTCCAGAGACTTCTTATTTTTAAAGTCTGGTTTGTCAACTGAAATAATGCAGGTGCTTTGCTCTTCTGTAGTTGTGCAGTAGCAAATAGACATCCTGGTTTCTGCGCTTGAGCACTAATTATGCACTGATTTGGGCACAACACATCTGCTTTTTTGTTTGTCTGTATCAAACGCTAAACTATTTCAAAAAATAATATCAGTAATTTCATTGGAGAAAAGTGTTGCTGTATATGTATACAGTAAGAGGCAACTTATAGAAATTACAAAACTATGTCAATACTACTTATTTTCAAGTAGCATAGAAAGGATTAAGAATATGCAGTGTTCATTTATATAGTCTGCTTCCAGAACTAAAGAATTATGATCACTTATATGTAGATGGTTTAATACTGATGTAAAAATTGAGTACATATAGAAGATGCTAGAATTTGCATTACTTTCATTCTTTGTTCATGTTCAAAAATTATTAATTACGATCACATGCTTTACTTTTTGCAGGAGATGCACTTCATTCCGTGCATGAGTGGGTAGTTGTGACTTCCAATTTCTTTCAAGCTGTGGTTTCTGGATATTTATATTCCTTCTGTAACTACGTGGTCAGAAAAAAAATAAATGAAAATCTAACATAATTGAAAATGGAACAAAACAGTAATATTCCATGTTATAATTATTTGAAACCAGGATGCTTTATAATAAAGCAATTAAATGTAAGTGGGATATAGATTTTGTGAAAAACTTTGGCATTTCTGATTGAGACACTAGGTAAAGATGTCATTGATGACAGTCAGAGGTATTAAATCTTAGACTGTTGTATGAAAAATACAAAGAAGTGCTGTAGTGGATAGATATCCCTGTCCAGCTGCATGGACTTTGATACTGCTCATGCTTACAAATTTATAAGTGTGCTTTAACTCTATAGCATGCACTGGAACTGCTTGTATTCTTTCTCCCCTTTGTAGAATTTGCCAGTTCGAACGAGTATTCTGGTATTATTATTTACACTTACTCCAGCATATTGCTGCTTAGTTGACTACCATGTCCAAGTATAAAAATACTAAAATTTAAAGTTTGGGGCATAAGCAGAGGACTCTTAAAAAGGCCTCTGGCCTTCACTTGGCAAGCCTTACGTTCACATTAAAGAATGTTTGCTTTCTCGGTCAGTGCCTATTTTCATTGTAGATGAATTTGCTTGGCACAAAGAAAAAAACAACCCCCCCGTTGTCTGTTTAGTTTTAATCTTTATATATAAACTTTACAGCTTTGACTCTTCTGCTACATTTAATTTTATCCACTGCGTTTTTAAAGTTGAATTTAAGCAGTAGAATAAAATAGGCTTTGGTAACAAGCTGTTTACACATTTACAGTGGTCAAATAAGTTGTCATCCTTCATATAAGGATGTACTACAGCATTATATACCTCAAATTAAAGCATCTGTTTTATCTCTACATCACATATAGATGTCAGTAAAGCATAGTTAGGGTAATAAGTATTGCTTGTAGAGACGCACTTTCAGCTTTAGGTTGTTTCTTCTGTGCTATGAAATGGACAAAATGGAGAATAAAGCATTCATCTTTTAGGATCACGCTGAAATGAAACAACTTTTGTTATTTCCAAATTCACGTTTTGTCCCTTCAGCACAGAAAGGGATAAAAATTTTAACTATTGTTTGAACTATTTTTTCCTCTCTTTCACAGGAGAGAGAATAGTACAACATAAGCACTGTTAATCTATGTGCTACTAAATAAGAACATGTGAATTCCAGAAGCTTTTTTTCCTATACAGTTTAGGACTGTTTCAGAGGTTTTAAACATATAAACAGGTAGTTCAAAAAAGAAAAAACAAACATGAAAAGCATACTTCAGAAAGCTAAAGCCCATTTAGATTCTACTACGTCACTTCTATGACTTCTCTTGGACACAAATTAGGAGCAAGGCTCTAACAAGATGAGCCCTGTATTAATAAAAGGGAAAGTACAATCCAGAAGTGAATACAGAAGAGGAGGAGTTTTTAATTCACCCTAACTAAAATTTTCACTTCAATAACTACGTAATCTTAGACTCTTTTGGAAAGAGTGATGAGTTATGGACATAGAATGTGATGACAGCATAGGGTCAGTTGAAGGAAAGCAGTATCAGTGATAATTAAGTTTGCATTAATCACACTGTTGTGTCCCAGTCCCCAAACAAGAAGCCCACCCTCCGACCTAGGAAACCTGAGTTTGTAAGCCTGCATGCGGCCCCTGGGGAAGCTCAATGGGCAGTGCCTGGAAAAGGTGGCAGAAATTCACTCACCGAAAGAGTTGGTGCAAGTTGTCCACTGCGGGTGATGCTACTGGAATTATGGGGCAAAACTGTCGGGAATTGGTGTTAAAGCTTGTAATGTAAACGCTAGAGCTCCATCGTGTGGTTAAAGCTGAGTACAGACTCGGGCCTCAGCCCTTGGCTGCTGTAGGCAGCATCAGTGAAGTCAGGTTTGGCAGCGAGCTCAGTCCTCTTCGTCGGCGCCGTGTGAGAATTGCACAATTCCAGTGCCATTTTCTTCACGTTCTCTGCTTTGCGGAATTTTAAATACAAGCACGTGGTGACTGGAAAAATACTGCTTTGAACACAGCCATTGATAAGGAAAACAGCTTAAATACGTATTTTTTAAAAGCTAAAAAAAAACCTCACTAAGTGTTTATTGCTGGAGTAGAGAACGTGCAGATGGATAGCACTGAAACTCCTGTCCTGTGCACGAAGGCATGATGTCATCAGCACGGTGACTTCAGTAGCAGGGATGTGTGCAATAACATTCCCTTCAAGCTAAGAAGATACCAAATCAGTAGAGGCTGTGCCAGGAGTATAATTTATCAAGCGTGCTGTACATCAAGCTTCTCTGCTTAGGTGTGTGCCAGGAAAACAGTGTATAATATCAGGGAAGAGGCGTACAGTGGACCTGCAGGGAAACCTGTCAGATCTTATTGCTTGAAAGGACAATGCAACTTAGGTGATACAGTTTTTAGAAACTGTTAGTTCTAACCCGTAAGTTTACTTCTTATAAACCCCAAAACTTCAGGACTAATGTGAAGCAAAACACTAATGAGCTAGACTTTGCAAGGAAACACCTTCAAAAGACAATTTTGACTAGAACTTTGGTTCTTTTAATTCTATATCCGTCTAGTATTAAAACAAAAACAAGAAAAAATGGTAGCAGGTACCCTCCCTGAGCGATGTAACGTCAGTAAAACTGCTTTTCTCCAGTTGTTAAAAGACCAGATACGTGATGATCCTTCGTAAGGCATATTTGTAACAGAATGAGGTTTTCCTAGTGCCCCGTGTGCACTTCATAATCAGTCTGAAGCCAGACTACTGTATATAACCACAGGCTAACAATTGGATATCATTCAAAATATTTTTTCAAGGACATTTTTGACCTTAAGTAACAGGTAGCCCTTCCAGATCTGTATTAGATTGAAGGCTCTTGTTTCAGGAAGCTGAAAGCAGACAAATGCTTATGGATTGAGGAGCTGCAGATAACATAACAGGAAAATCTCAAGGTGGCAGTAGAAAATGGTTTAGAATTTCTTACAACAGAACTTGATCGGGAAGTCTTATTGTCAGTGGAAATAAATTTAAAACAAAAAAAAAAAACACAGTTTGATGCATCTTCCCAGGTTGGTTAGGTTTTTAGCTAGCTTCTATCTAGAGGTGGTGAAATGCTACAGATTGTAATAAACCTAGAAACCAATCTTAGTGTCCTTCAGGATTCATTTTAAAAAAGGTAGCTTACAAGTGTCCTACATATTTTATACATTTTATATTTTTGGCATACCTTCTTCATTCAGTAACACCCGTTCAGTTTTTCCAAAGTGCTTAAAACATTTTCGGTGCATCAGAGAATCAGCAGCTTCATCTTAAAGTTCCACCTGAAATTAAACATCTTGGACTTCATGGAATCACTGAGTGACAAACTGAACATAGCGAGTTGGTGCTCTCTGTAGCTAGGCTCACTGGACAGAGGCCTCAGCAGGCTGCCTCTCCCATTTAGAAACGGGTACTTCACATGAATTCTGCTCAGCTGTTGAAGGTTTAGATGTAGGAACAAGGAACTATGAAAGGACTGTCAGCATCTCTACTGAATATTTGCTTGACAGCAGGACCTCTGCCTGAGCTAATGAAAAGGGTGTGACATGTGCCAGTGCTTCATAATCATTTGACTTTGTCCCAGTGCTACTGTTCTGATGTATTTCTGTTTTGTGTCCATCTGCATGCTAAAGTATATGTTCCAATAGGCATGTAAGTTAACAAAAGCAGATAATGGGATTTATAACCAGTTACAAGCAAGATTTTAAGAGTGATTCACCAAAATTTGTCATCAATATTTGTATAAAGGATTCTGGAGTAAAGCACTGAGGGGGTTGTAAAGTACTTTTATTTTCTCTCTGTTCAAGGAATAACGTCATCCCTTTGTATATTAATGCATTGGATCACGCGTTGTGTTTTTTGGCAAGGACATTAACATGCATTAGGAGCTCTTGTTCTATCAAGGCTTTGTTTGATGACTGGTCTGAAAACCTCAGCTTAGAATTGGGATGAAGTACTAGTATGACATGTATTTAATGTTTGAAAAACTGTGCATTTCTGTAAACACTTTTCAGCTACCTTATAGATTACGTTGACAAAACGATCAGTTTTCCTCTTCAGCTCTGTTCTCAAGATGTCCTTGCTAAGAAGGGGATTGTAAGTCACACATCAGTCTGGCAAGTATTTTGATTTCAATATTTTAAGACTTTTTACTTCAAGATCATGTTGAGCTATGGTAATGTGGAAATTGGCTTTAAGGTTCTATCAGGGGCAGTGAGAGAAGCCCCTTTGTTTCTGATATTAAAAAAAAAAAAAAGTATATTTTAAGTGGCGTTTTGGTAAGGCAGTTTAACGATTAAGTGTCAGAATATAGGCCTTAATGAGTTTTGTTTATAGTAGAATCCCTGTGCACAGAACTGTATATCATTTCAGACTAACAGAAAAAACACAGAATACTATTTTTGAAGGTGTGTGATTTTCTTTGACCTATTAACTGCTATGGTAGCTGAAAAAGAGTTGGTATATGTAGTATTATTAAAAATAGTGATTTCATAAGAATTATAAATATTAGGGTCTCATACTGCTCTGCATAGTTAAGGTCCTTGATTTTACTACTTTTAAGTTCTAAAGAAGAAATTTAGGTCTGCGAGTGGTGTTTCTGACAGACATTTTTTCTAATTTCAGATGAGAGGTTACATCTGTGGAACACTAATAGTACTTCTGTAATAGAAAAGTGTAATGACTATAGTTGCTATAACTACTATAACTTGCTAATTGAACATGAAATATATTAAGACCCAAACAGTTGGTAAAATCTTGAAATTAAGGCATCTTATCTTTAAAATAGCTTAATTGTATGGCTGGGGAGACAGGGGAATGTTTTTTCTGTAATCGGTATTCTACATTGTAAATGCTTTCTGCAGCTAGCTTAACTTGTCTTTATTAAAGCAACATTCTTTCGACACCACCTCTGAAGATGCCTGCACTGTGGGATGAGGTAGTAGGTTGTATAGTTTTAGGGTCATACCCACAACTGGGAGATAACTATACAATCTACTGTCTTTCCTAAAGCAGCAGAAAGTCAACAATGGAAACTTTTCAATTTTAAGTTCAATGTCAGATTCTACTGAACTTCTGTACTTGGAATGTTTATTACAGGAGAAAAATATTTCTGCAACACCTACAGGTAATTGCATTTAGATTTTTCTAATTCTTAGAAAATCTAGGTTGTCATTCTATGTTAATTGTTCTCATCTAAAGAATAAAAATGTAAGAATAATTTGATTCCTTTAAGGTGGGGTAATCCAATTCAAATGATTGATGTTCTGATAGGTTGTGTTCTTTAACATTGCTAACTGAAGCATCAGATACTGATAACTTTTTAGAATGAGACTATGGCTAGCTACTTCAGCAAAGAGCTTAAGTACGTGCTTCTCTGTCAGAGTGAGGTAGTAGATTGTATAGTTGTAGGGTAGTTATTTTACCCTGTTCAGGAGATAACTATACAATCTATTGCCTTCCCTGAGGAGTAAAACAAACTGCGGGCCTTTGCAGTCATTCATTTCCACACTGAGTGAGTAAAAACAGGTTGTAAAGTATCAAATTAATCCTGTAAATTTTGTCGCTGATTAACAGTCTGTGAATGGTGCAAACCTCAAACGATATTTGACTACTGTGACTTTTCTTCCAAGGTGAGTGGCACAGTGCTGACTGGACATTGAAAATGCATCTGCTACTAGGTGTAGAGTGGAATACCTCAGAGTAGAAATTACTCAAACAATTTGTTTTTTCATCTAAAAGTTCTGGTGGCTCAAGCTTGTACGTTGTGACTTAAACTGTTTTGAGACCCCACTTTCTGTAATGCATTAAAATTCCACTACTCCAACTGTTTAGTAGAAGTTGGAGGGAAAACTTACAGTTATACTCTATTAATGTCTGCTTATTTTTCCTCTAGCTCTTCTAGCAAGTGAGACTTAAACAATGTAATACAAAGATTAAAGTGCTGAATGGCCAAAATTGACCCGTCAACTGTTTGGGAGAGTGTAAAGCTGTGAAGTTCGAGTGCCCAAGATCCAGAGTTGTAATTTTTCTCTGAAGTGGTTATGTTTTTACAAAAAGACATTTAAAGCTTATTGTGCTCTTTTTCCCCCTGAAGTCCTAGGTGTATTCAAGTCTAGCTGTTTCTGCAGCAGAGCAAGCAGCTAGCATCTTGCTATAGCAACAAGAAAAGAAAAAAAGCATGAAAACGCTTTTTGGGACTGAAAGTTTAGCATAGTAAGAGAGAAAATGGAGCCATTCAACAGTATTTAAGCCAGGAGTGTTAAACTGGTTAACCACTTACTGAACAGTGCTAACAGTTTAAACTTACAGTACATGCCCTGGCCTAAAAATGCAGAAGACCAAAAGCAGCTGGTAAACTAAGGTGACTTCGCAGAGCAGCTGCTAAGTAAGAAGAACTGCAAAAAGGAAGCATTGGGCTCCTAGGAAGAGGTAGTAGGTTGCATAGTTTTAGGGCAGGGATTTTGCTCACAAGGAGTTAACTATACAACCTGCTGCCTTTCTTAGGGCTTTATTATAACACCAGGACCATTTTGGCTCCATCCTAACCTCTGCAGCTTTGGTGTGTGAAGAGAAGTGACCTTGAAGCATATTGAGGTTTAATGAAACTAGTGTATCAGCAAATTTGGTACCAAACTTGAGGGTAGTACTACTAGCTGGAATTCAGTATGGTGAAATGCTGCATTTTAGGATGCAGTTGCCGTTTTGGTGACATTAGTGTTGTGATAGCCTGCAAAGAAAAGGCTGTGTTTGGAAGAAAACTGCAAGAGTAAGATCAAATTCCCTACAATTAGGATGGAGGCGTTACACACCTCTTAACATTCAGTTGAAGTACTAATGCTGTGTACTTACGAACAGGCATCTTTCCTTTGTGGATTTCAAGTTGAAAAACTGAAGTTTCCAAGGATCACCGTACAACTCACTTGAAAGCCAGTGGTATCTCAGCAGGTATAGGCACTCCCAATAAAACATGCTGTCAGTCATGGATTACTTGCAGTCCTACAGGAGGAAAGTTTTCAGTCAAAGTGAATGATTGCATGGATGCTATGGGTTTGTATGTTAAGAAGTGGTCAATTTTTTAATGTAATTACACTGCAGTACTCTGATGGTTCTGGTAGGGCTTCATCTAGACACTCTATGCTATGGGATATGGAGACTATTTTAACTGTTAAACATCTTACAGCATTGATTTATTAGGCTTACATCAGGCAGTATATACATTTCTGACAATAAGAATCCTAGATATTACAAACATGTTATATATGCTTATATTGAACATCCTCTATGAATTTATTTGTACACATTTGATTTTACTTAATAAAATACAGCACTTTATGCAACTCTTATGGTGAATGGACTTTACTTTCTCCAAAAAAAAGAAAGTTAATTTTATAGGAAAACAGCACCCATATTATTGAAATAAAGTCAAGACCACATTAAAAAGAAAAATAAAGTTTTAACTGGAATTAGTGTTAACTAAAAAACTATTTTAGCATTAACTGTGATTTTTGATAAAGAGTTTTGGTACATATAAGGCTTCACTGTTGGGGAAGGGGGGAAATCCTTATATACAACATTACTGGTGAACATGCAAGAACTCTGCTTACTCCAGAGCTGGTTTCTGAGCATAAGTTTTAATTGCTGCTCCTAAGTCTGGATTTTTGAGAGGATGGTCTCTACTATTGTTAGCTACACCTTGTTTTTTGTGTAAATATAGTTGATAAGATGTCAACAGATACGATTCAGGGAAACAGATATCCTGAAATTTGATTTTTAGCAGTACAAAGTGACTTATAAAATGTTAAGTATGCTAAAGCTTTTAAGGAAGTATAAGGCATATTTTTAGAAAAGACTTAAATAACCAGTGCTAGCAACTGCAACTGTGATGCTCCCATTGTACACGCCACATTTATAAAGCCTGTGTTGTGAGAGAACTATAGAACTTGGGTCCTAGATGAAAAGGAATAGCTACAGAAGACTGTTTAATGGTCGGTTTGGTATAACATGCAAGTTTTAGGCTTGGTGTACAGATTTCTGCCCTTCTGTTACTGTAACATTTGATACTACTTACTAGCTGTCAGTGCTGCTGGGTCTCTTTAACAGTATACTTCAGAAAACAAAAAGCAGATGCAGCTCTGAATTCCTTAGTTTGACTGAAGTTATATACGTCTCAACATTAAAAATAAAAATATGGCTGTGATCATAAAGCGTTAAAAACAGAACCTCTCTTCACAGAGTCCCAAGTGCTATTTAGGCAAAAATACCTGAATTTTGGGATTAATGTCTCCATATGCTTTCACAGTATATTCTGATAAGCAGATACTGGAGAGAGATACTGCAGTATCTCTTCTGCCATATCAAATATAGTCCCTCTTATACAATACTGTAAGCAGCCTTGAACATGTCTCCATAGAGGAAGACAGTAATGCTTAGTTCATTTAAAAAAAAAAAAAAAAGTGGTTAATTAGTTCTTTATCTAGGGGTGCTAACCCCTGACTCCCATCTTTCCACTAGTGACTGTCTTACCCATGACAGGTACAGGCATTTACTTTCTCATAATTGGAAGCAGCTTGATTAAGTGACAAGGCTCAAACTAGAAAGGAGTTATGCTGTGGTTTAGCACTCATAATCATCAGATTATTTCTTACCTTGACTATCTGCAGGCTCCACCTAGTAAATGGTATCTGCTTAGCAAAGCACATGGTTTGTTTGCTTTTTTCTGTGCGTATATTCAGAGAGGGGTCCAAGGATGAGGTGGCAGCACAGAAAGAATCCTTCCACTAAAGAAACAGTGGTTAAAGAATGCACAGCAAACAGTGCAGAAAAGTTTGCAGTAACAGTAGAGACATGTTTACCACCCATATTGAAGTAGTTGTGTCATGGTGGTCTTGGAAACATTCCAGTAAAGCTCCGAAAATAGAATACCGCTTCAGTGCTGATCCACATCCCAGGAGAATTATTTCTGTTCTGTGCCCTTCCATGCAGGAAGGTGTGCTCTAAAATCTTCCTGATAGTATGAAACCTGAGACCTGCTGAGATTTTTCTGTAAGGGAAAACAGTACTAGCAAACATTCTTATGTTTCTAAATGGGACTTTAAGCACTTGGTGCCATGTTCACAACCTATGAACTTCATGCATTAAAAATTCTCTCCACTATGCTGCCTTACTCTGAGATCTGGGATTGTGGCAGACGCCTGATTAAAATAATGTTGTTGTAAAAATTGCTGTTCGTCTTTTCTATGCTTTATGCTGTGCAGAAGATAATAGAGGTCCTAGAGAATAGCCTCCACCAGAGGTACATACAATAGTTTTACCATAGCTCAAGAGGTGTTCTTTGCTGGAGTTTCTCTGGTTGGCGAAGGGTATTGCCTTCTTAACCATTAGTTTCCCTTTGTGCTTCTGTATCCAGCCTCCTTCCAACCAGAGGCAACAGATGCAAGGAAAAACTTCTTGCTGTCAAATGTATATGGAGAGATGTTAGCAACACACACCTAGAATTTCCATGTTATAAATATTTAGATTCCTGGGTTGCTAAATCCAATATGGTGGTCATTTGAAATTCCATGTCAGCCTTGTGCCAAAAGGCTGCTCTTGCTGTCTCTTTTGGTAACCAACAGGCTGGATTCATTAATAGGTACGTACAGGTAGTTCATCATCTCTTGGATTTACGAAGCAGTCTGTGTAAAATACCTGATACATGCAAGGAAAAAAAAAAAAAAGGAGGAAGAAAGTCTCAATATACTAACCAAAACAGACTAGTGTGTCAGGTTCAACTGAATAATAGTGGGTTCAGCTGAGACTCCCAAAGTCCTTCAACTCCAGAAGCATCAGTGCCTGGCGTGGCTTTCAGACCTCTGCTAAGCTTTAAGGAGCCCAGCAGATGAGATAGTTGGATTTAGTCAGGAAAGCAGATTTCATCTAACAAGCCATTGTATATTTTATGAAATCATTCTGTGAAGATGAGTTGTGACAGAACTACTGGAAGCATCAGATGGCAATGCATGTTTTGTTGCAATACAAGAAATCAGATTCGTTCTTACTGCATGTATGGTGTTACTGGAATTTGATTTTTTACACTAGTTTGTTTCAGACACTTAAAGCCACTATGTGAAGAAGGTTTATATGCATCAGAAAATAAGACTTCTATTTCAGGCTGTTGTATTAAAGCAGTCTTCAAAATAAAGCTATTACAGGTCATAATGTTACTAAGGGCTGCATTTTTGGTGACTGAAAAGGTCCTATCTGAAATACAAGAATGTTACTGGAAAAAAAATACTTCCTTTGACATTAAAACTTTATATATAAATGATGTTGAGCTGATTAACCAGCACAGCATAAAAACAGCAGAGAGAAGAATCAGATCTGCAATTCCAAGACCCAGTTCTGTGAGGGAGTTCAGTACTCCCTGCATACATTGCCTTACACTTACCTTTATGCATTGCCTTACACATCATACTCCCTCTATTAAAGTACCTTTGGAGATGTATCTGTCATCTCAGTAGTCCCAACAACTACCCATAAACTGCTAGGTGAAAGAGCAGTAAATTGATCCTAGCATCCTGAAATGCAGTCATACACGAAGCCCAATTCACATCTGGACTCTTCAGTGTTTAAGTGGCTCCTCCTGCAGAAGCTGCCTGAAATGAGGAAGGGGGAGTCCAAACAGGAGGGATGAGGAAGAAAGACAGGCATACTCCGAACTGCCCAACTCCTACAGAGAGACATTTGTACAAATGTCAGGGAGCTAGTACTTTTCACTAACGTTCTGCCAGTTTAAACTGATTGATGCTGTTAGGACCCGGTGTGTAAAACTAAAGTGTATCTTAAACCAAATTGAGCACAAAGACTTTCCCTGATACTTTACCTTTTTGGCATTAAAAAGAAAGTGTAAAGCTGTTTTTAGAGGTTGATGTAATATCCTGATTATTACTTCATCAACTGGGATATATACTGCCTAAATTGCTGTTTAATATATGCTGCAATGAAACAGGTGATGCATAGCTGCTGAAACAAATGCATAGAAAGATAGCACAGAACAGTTTTTCCTCAGTTCTTCATGTTTTGAACAAATGCAGTATATTTCCATTTTCCATTACTGTTTCAAGTTAAATGCAGCTACTGTGGATAGTATAGGAGAGCCAGCAGTTAACGCTACCACTGCAGAGCAAATAAGGAAAGTCAACACATCTGACTAATCTCTTTCTGTTCCAGTGGTGGTGGCGGTGATCAGAACAGTATTTCTACTGTTCTCTGCTCCAGACCATCTCCACTTCTGTACTTACTGTACAGTAACACTGGAGATGCTGTTCTGATACAATAGTCTCGCACTGATTCATATAGAGTATTACTGGCACTCTAACAGGTGAAAGAGGTAGACCAAGCCTAATGAGAACAACGAGGGGAAAAAAAATAAAGGTAATTTAGACAGTTGGAGCACTAGGCATGAGAATAAGTAATGAATAAAAAATACAGTGTGAAATAACTAGAGTATACGAGTATCTGAAGGATGCAAATGCATTGAACATGATTCTTGTTAGGATGCGATTAAAAAGTTTCATCTGTCACAGGAAGAATTTGCAATGAAGTGTGTAAAGCCCTATTGTAGGCATACTTTACATGAGTGAATTGCCAGCAACAAGCTCTGTAGAGCTATCCTTTGACAGGAACAGACATGTTTAGTTCCTGATTCAGCTGAAGTCCATGAAAATCCTCCCCTTAATCTCTGGACAGGATTTCACTTTGAGCCCAAGTACATTTTTACAAGTGATTGAAATGAGGTAAACAGATAACTCATTATGTAAATCAAGGTATTTAGGTAATGATTAGATAAGAGATTAATAAGTATTAGTAATTTTATTTTATTTTTTTTTTAATTACTCACAGCTAGGAATGGCTTGTTGTTTACTGAGTGAGTAGTCAAGCTGCATGAAAGTGGCAATGTGGAAAACGCAGCGAGCCGCTCTCCAGGTTCACCCTGCCGGGCTCCGAGCGCTCCACGGGCAGCCACTGTGCGCCTGGGCTGGGGCTGCGATGACTTTCGGCAGTGGTACCGCCTGTGAGGAGCTCGACCATGTCTGCTTGCCCTAGTCATAACAGTAAGGTGCCAGTTAGTAACTGGGTAAGAGAGGGTTAATTATTACAATATTGTTTGCTCACATCAAAATGCATTAGATTATATGAAATTTCTCAGAAACGCTTTAAAGTTATTTGTCGGGTGTGTGAAGTTTTTACTCTTAAAAAAAAGTACTTGTTTTCTATTTTGCATGTTAACTCCGGTTGGACCTGTGTCCCCACTGGATTACCGTGACTCAGCATGCTCCATTGTGTTTCAGAAATTCTGAAACGCAGCCAAGAAGTTCCTTCCAAAGATTACCTTGTTAAAGTAAAAATATCCGTTGTATTGCTTGCTCTCCAAATCTCATTCAGTGACTGCAGATTGTTGTGTTTCAGGCTGGGGTAACACAGGAGTTCTCCAGTCAACTTCTCTTAAAATACAGAAACCAAAATTCCTCCACCAGTCTTCCTCACCCGTGTTTTGGAGCAGCACCGTGGTCCCATGAAATCCAGAGTCCATTTCTGGATCCACACATAGCACAGCTGTACGGGAAGTTTTCTGCCTTTCTCTGCCAGTTCGTTTCACTGCTGACTCACAGAGGGATTATCCCAGGCATTTTAAGACTGCGTTTATATGCAACTGTGACAGTAGTCAAACCTAAGCTGCTCTTGAATAATATTTAGTAGTTTCAGGGGGACTAGTCTAGATGTCAGTGTTCAGGAACTAATTTCCAAAAATAAAAATAAAAAAAGTCTTAAGTGCTGATTAGCAAATCTGATATTGAACAGTTTCATTCAGTGGACAGCAGTATCTGGTTGATCATTGTGTAGTCCCTCTACAATCCAAAGTTCCCTCCATCAAAATTAGCAACAGAAAATAATCAAATGCTACTCTTAGATACAGTACCAGTTCTTTGATGGATGACTACTAGACCTCTCAGTTGCAAAGAGCCTTCAACAGCAGAAGAATGAATTGCCATAAAAACTGCAACATTTCTTTCTTCCTTTATCTTTATTTTCAGACAGGTCAAGAAGCAATGAAATATTTGTAGATCATTGATGCACTATTTTTTTCTGCAGTGGTTTAACCTAGGCTCTGAAAAAAAAAATGCGATCAGCAACCCAAGTATCTGGAGACTTCTGCATAAGAGATAATTTTTCACTATATGAAAACATAAAAAACCCGAATGACTGGTACCTTTGCATACTTCCATGCCATCTGTGTTTCAAGCAGAGTTCACTATGTCTGAATTGGACGCGTGAAATACTGAGAAGGTTAGCTTTCAGCAGATAGGTCACAACAGTTGTTTACAAAGTGGAGTAGGAGTCTGAGAAAACCAAACCAAACAAAAAAACAACATAAACCAAAACACAAAACAAGAACTAGAGGGCATAAATACAGGAGGGTAGATTTGGGCCCACATATTTTTCTTTTCCCTCAAAACCAAAGTTTATGGATTTTCTCAGCTCTCACATGTTCGAGGCCGCAACTGTGCCATCAGTACAAGCAACAGACCTCAACTTTCCAGCACCAAACACGTTCATTGTCCAACAGATAAACCATGACAAATGTTTTTCCTACAGTGAAAGTTAAACAAAATGTCATTAAACAGAACTGAAAAGTTTGATTCTCCACAAGCTCAAAAGTGGTTAAAGATGGAGAGCTCAGCACACATGGAGAATTAACATGCCCTTTGGATAGCATACTACTAATATTAAATGACTGCATGTATAAAAGAGTTTCCCTCTGTAGTATCACATTAAGGATGATTAGCAATTCAGATCTTGCTGTAGGTTCAATAAACATATTTGCAGTGTTTATAGGTAGGTAACGTTAGTGTGCAGATAAGCACCTGAATATTTTCCTCAAATCTGGTTTGTGGTCAGGGAAGATGGGATAAAGACTAAAAATAATGCTGTTTCTCCACCTCCATTGCTGACCTGTTGAGATATGCTAATGAGATAAGGTTTTGCGTCATCATCTTTTATGTAAAATTTTTTTTAGGGTTGGTAAGGGAGTGCTACAATTTGTCACTTCACAAAGAAAGAATAATCCAGGCATAGCTCTGTTTTTAGCCTTCCGAGAACACAACACACAAATGCCATTTTTCCAGAGGTGATTTGTTTAGCTTCCACATTTCTGCTTATGGCCAAAGCTTTAAAAACAAACAAACAAAAGGATGGTTTTGCATTCTGAACTCCCGCAACAGTTACACACAGAAACCTTTCAAAGTGTTGCATTTTATACCTAACATAAAACTTATCTGTAGATTCTGTTAGTCTTTGTGAGCTTCATCAAAGATCAGATAATTCCAACTAAGCATTTTGAAAACTGCTACCGTGAGACAAGTAACCAAGCAAACTGGCTATTTTCTCTACTGCTGTGTGACTCATTAGCACACGTGTAATCAGCTGGTGGCCAGCCTGATGCCAGTTGATATTTAAGTTGGGAACACTGGAGACAATTCTTCTTCCCTGGTTGTGTTCCTGAACTCAAGTAACTGCAGAAGTTCAGTGAAGCGTGCATTCTTGTGTGAAATGAAGATGACTATTGCCATGCATGCAAGAGTTAATGAAAATAGGAATAATAGAACAATAAGTTTGAAAATCACTAGCTGTATATTTATTGCATATTTAAACTGAAATATTCAATATATTTGGTTGAAACCACAGACAAAAGCAGAAACTCTTGCTCCCAACGCACCCCAGTGAGGCTCAGCAACACCCTTGTCCCGTCTGCCACAGAGCAGCCCGCAGCCTTGGCATGGGTGGGGTGGGATGAGGTGGGGTGGTCACCCCTCCAGCCCCCTTCCTGGGAGCTTCACATTCCTCACCGGTCATAACATTTACTGGGTATTTTCATTGTGTAGTAAATAAATAAAAAATAATTAAAAAAATAAGCAAATTGATAGAAGATGTACCTGTATGGGGCGAATGGTTTCATTTTAACACTGTACAACCCAAACCCAACTTTGATACAGTCTGGGCATTGAGAGAAGCATTGCTTCCCCGGGAACTGCTCTCTGAAGTGCTGCTGCAGAACTGTTGTGCCAAAAAAAGGAGTTTAGATACACTGAACTCGGTTCAAAGTATTGAACAGCTTTTGCTGTCAAGTAAGTAGTACCAGATTGAATCTCTGTTCTGCCACTAGAGCCTCAGTTCTTTGAACCATTGCTCTTAAACATTCAGAGAAACTGTGAGTGTTAAGCATGGGTTTGTGGGAGAATTTTCAAAACAAATCATTTTGGTCACGGTTTATGTTAACTTTTTTTTTTTTCCCCAAGGAAATGTGAGAATAAAAAAATCACTATAATATTTCACTTTTTTTTTTTTTGAAAAAAAGATTCAGAGGTTGCAACATTCATAACTATATACCATAAAATGAAGGGTAGTAAGACTACCATCATGTACAAAATAATTTGGTACTGAAAACAGTAACATCACTCATGAGGAACCACCTCTATCACATCTATTCTGCAAGATCCCATAAACTCAACACCAGGTACTCACTGAACTAGATAGAGTGGGGGGTTCATACCTCCCGTGACTTACTGGCTGGCAGCTGCTGTAGGACAGCTAGCTGGACTCACTGGGAGCACATTACCAACCCATTTCGGCTGGTACTTGTGCAGGTTTTCACTCTGTGGGTGTCGCTGGGTGTGCTGCTTGTCACTTCTTGATACCAAAAGCTGTACACCCGTGTTTGGAGACTGCTATTGTGCTCCGCCTGTGTAGGAAATGTGCACAGTAAAAGTATTCTACTGCTTGAGTGTATTGATGCAGTGGTGTTAAAATACACTGCCTAATTAAAAAAAAGTTTTAACATAGAGGGACAAAAAGGAAGGGAAGTTACAAATACAGGATTAAATGGAGCCTTAAAACAGGGCCACGCGTGGCAGGGAATTCGCCGGATGAGGGTGGTTCGAAGCAGACGGGCAGGGGCACAGCTTGGAGCTGCCAGCGCCTCGGGGCCCGCGGTGCAGAGCCGAGGCCAGCTCAGGTGCCCGGCTCGCAGGAGCAGAAGGGATGGTTTCAGTGGGACCCGAGTTTCTCACTGCATCACAAACGCATTGCTGCATTGTGAACCAGCTTCAATAACTGACTCACTCCCTGGAAAGGGTTGCAGGACCAACTGCAACAGCTGCCACCTTCATTTCACACTCTGTGTGCAAGTAAGATGAAGTGTGAAGCTGCTGTTTTTCTTCCTTATTTTCTCTGTCCCCAGAGGGGCCTTACTCAAGGCTTAATTTCCTTAATTACACCCCAAAGCAGCTAAAGTAAAAATCAAGTGAACTTAGATCAAGCCCACGGATCTCGCCAGCGAGGCCGACGTTCCCCCAGGACGGGAGGCGGGCTGGCTGTGCCTTGCAGCGGCCTCGCAGCCAGCAGCAGCGTGCGGCGGCTGCTCCAGCACGGCGAGGCGAGGAGCAAAGCTGGGGGCACCCAGGCTCCGTCCCTCACTGCCACAGCGTGGCCCCACCAGCACCCTTCCCTCGGGTACCACTTCTGTACCCTGAGAAGGATGCTGAGATTGGACAGCTTCTGCGACTGTTGGGTGACACCTGCCTGCTACAAAGCGTGGTGGTTTGCACTCGAACTGGGAACGCGGGGTGTACAAACAGAGCTCACCAAGTAAATCGGCAGAAGAAGCCAAGCCCAGGTCTTGTAAGTGGTAATCCTGCCCGTTGGGCATATTCCCTTCCTCGCAGCCTCCGGGCCATGCAGAACTCATGTCAAAGCCTGCACAGGTTATGTTTTCATGTTCAGTAAGAACTGACTCCATTTGTGCCAAAAGCTTTCAGGATTCTCCCTCCCCTGTCCCCCATGAGTTATGTTTCCTTGAAAAACCACAACCCTCTTCAAGTACCTTAGAAATGCACCATAAGCATTAAGCCAATGCTAGACAATAATAAATGAGGCAAATTACATGCCAGGATGTGCTGGTGATAATGTTTTCCACCGAAGATGGGAGCAGTGAAATTTTCCAGCCCAACTGCAGCGGCACTGCCCCCACCTGCCAGGCAGGGGACAGCCCTGCCTTGCCACCCCGCCCGGGTGGCCCGCGAGCCTTCGCCCACCTGGCAGTGTCCTAGAGGTGACACGCGAAGCCGTCCGCACAGCACACCGAGGTTGGCCTGCCCAGCAGAGGCTGACCTTTAAATCCATCTTTTCTTGTCTGCGTGCCCAAGAGGAAGTCACATGTGTGGCACGAGCCTGACCCAGAAATATTGCAGGGAGCAGGATATTTTGTGCGAATAAGGAAGGGCAGGGTCTGCAAGATGAATCACTGAAACAATAATTATCCTGAGGAAAAACCTTGGAGGGTGGATTAACTGTGATAACTGCCCTTTCAAGGTAACAACAATGAGAGCCGTCAGCTCTTCTCAGCTGCGAGGAACAGAAAATGCTTTAGCACAGACCATAAAAATAAGAATTATGGAAGTTCATAAGAAGAGATTGGCCAAAGAGGCATCCTTCACTTCCTAACCACTCCAACTTCAGCCTGCGATTGTTATACAATCTGCAACAATAATTGCTCTGAAAATTATTTTTAGCGTGCCAGTAGCTTTCAGTGAAAATAAATAAGGGGACAGACAGTTGCTATAAAGACAGGAAATAAACTTTAGAAAGTACTTAGCTTTTGGCTAAGCAGGGCAACTGGATTACACAGTTCCTGAGCGTGCATGATAGTCTCAGATAAGAGGAGCTCCAACTGATAGTTTTCTTTCCTTGCCTCTGCTCAGCCCAGTTGCAGCGTAACACTCGGTGCCTCGCGATTGCCCGCACCCGGCACAACCACCAGAGCCGGCACATTAAGGTGCCGCAGCGCTCGGCTGCGTATCGAGCGCACATTTCCCACGGCTGCCCCAAACGTGACAGTGACATGCAGGCATGGGCTGAGCAGCCAGCAGCTCCCACTAACGGCACCTGCAGTGCTCAGAGGAGCTTACAAGCGTCCCAAAGGCAGGCAGCGGCATGGAGGGAGGCAGGATGTGTCCCCCCACCAAGCATGCAGCCACTGCAGAGCCGTGGTGCAGGGCCAGGCAGCTACGCTGCCCAGGTGCCCGTTCTGACACCGGACTGCTGCTGACCAAGCGCTTGCCGCACTGGAGGAGGACAACGTAAAGGCCTTATTCTTTCTCCCACTTGAACAATACTTAAGTTTTTGTTAACAAGCCAGCCTCAGGCTCACTCCCACCTTGGCACGCTGACACCTTTGCTAAATGCTGCTGGCTACCATGGTGTCAGGCAGAGCCCTAGGGGAGACAAAGCTTTGCTGCCATTTGGTTTTTCTACCAGCTATCTCCCTTAGGATGTCTGAGTACCGGGAGCCACCCCAGCTTGCCTTGGCTTTGCTCCTGCTCCCCTCTTGGGCAGTTTGGTAAACAAAGCAAAATTTGGAAGACAAAAAGTCAGGGAGTCTGTACCCTGCCGCAGAGGCAAAGGGCACTGTGCCACCGTGCCGCTGTCTGCCCGCCCGCACTCCTCAGCGGGCGCGGAAGAGGCTTCGCCTCGCAGGCAGCCTGTGCTGCCGAGGAATGTGCGACCAGCTCACAGCGGGGTGAGCTGAAGAACCGCTCTTCCTGCTCTTCTCCGAAGCCAGCTGAAAGCCTGCCAGCAGCAGGCTCGAGACAGCCCTGGAAAGCGAAAGCACACTGCCGGGGGGGACAGAGCCTGGAGAAGGCGCTTCCCAGGCGCTGTTCTCTCTCTCTCTCAAATGTTGAAGGCTCGAGCTTGCAGTTTCCACAAAACTCTCGTGCCCTTTGCAGCAGAAAGCCAATTTGTGGAGTAATTGTAATAATGCTAAAATAAATAAAAGCATTTCCTTGTCCTAGCTTTATGTGGATGCCTTTCCATCTCACTGCTCCTGGATTATGAGAAAGAGCAAACATGATGCTTGCAATTTACCATCACTGAAACTGTTAACAGCTTTATATACTTCTGCCACAACTTCCTTCTCAACTAGACAGCCAGCGTCCTTTCATTTCTCCCCACGAGCCTTCCCCAAAGGTCTTGGATGTCTGTTGTTTGGAGATAGGTCCATCAGCACTTGAAGGGTGGTCTGGGGGGAAGGTGAGGTCAAATTACTTAAACATCCTACTGTTTCATTTGCTTGTTTAGCTGTACGTGGAGCTCCCTCCTGACCACAGTAACATCCCCGCCCTCTGTTTTTAATTTAAGGTTTAACAGAAAGGTTTTCATATTTTTATATCCCCCAAAGCCTAAAAGAAAACCTCTTCAGCCACAGCCCTTCAGCTTGGACTTGGCCATGCCTGTCAGCGACAGAACCAGAGTAAAACACGTTATCAATTTGACCAGATTGGTTTCCTTTATGGTGGAGTTGTTTTCAGCGCACTGTGATATGTATTACAGAAGCCAAAGATATAAATGATCAACTGGAAGCTTGAATTAATTTTTCCTCGTGTCTAAATTAGGAGAGTGAGTAATTGCTGCAGTAATCACAAGCAGAGCCTGTTTATCAATGCCAGTGAATAATTGGCTATTAAACAATAGTGCACTTTGCCTTTGAAAATTCACAACACTCTAACAGGAAGCACGCTGCCAGTTTTATATTAGCCTGATGATTGATGAGAGGAGTGGCAGGATTACAAACGCAGTTTGGGGACAAGCTCTCTGACATGTCTCCCCCAAAATCATCCCGATGCTTGAATCATTACCCACACTGAGGATAAGCACACAGTGGGCTTAGATTACAGCATCTGAAGTCACAGGGCCAAAATAGCACAAGTCTAACTGTAATCAATCACTTTTGACTGCAGGCAGCCAAACACCGTACCTAGAAACCACAGGCAGGAGCTGCCTCTTGTTTTCTGTTTTTGTACATGTGTCCGTCTGCCACTCGGCCATTGCTCTGACCTCACCCTTTGTTCATAGCAGCATCTGGCCCTGTTATCTTCCTTATGCTCTTCCATTTTCCGTGCCAAGCCTATCCTCTTCCCACCATGCCCCTCATCCCTTCCTTTGACAACTCTGGATTGAGTCCCTGTCCTCCTGGCGTGCCGTCCTCTCCACCCAGCTATATCCACCCCTTGCCTCCACCGAATTTCTTTCCCCTCCTGGCTGTTTCTGAGCTAACCCCAGCTACCCGCAGCTCTCAGGACCTCACCTGTGCTCCCTTCCTCTTCTGTGCATCTTACTTTTTCTGAGCTTCCTGGAACGGGAGCAAATGGTTGGGGGTCCCTCCTGCCCTCACTGCTTCCAAGCCCTTTCTCTCTTCTTATTTGCTGCTTCTACTGTTTGCCCAGCCTCTCCTCAACCTCCAAGCTCAAGCCAAAGCTTTCTCCTCCTCCCAGATTCCCACATCCGCTGTTGGTGGTGTCAGGTTCTGACTTGATGACCCAACCAGTTTCCTACATTGGCATTTCTGTCCGCTTGTGCCTTCACTTGACCTGCAGACCTCGTTTGTCTCTTTCAGTCACTCTAAAATGGTTAATCTGCTATGTTTTCCACCTAGCGCCGCTCTTCCTCACTTCTCCACTGTGCAAATCCCCCCTCTGGTCAGTACTCATCCAGACAATTCAATTAGTTTTTCTTTCCTCCTCTGCTTGCAGACCTCTCCTCCCTGTCCTTTTCTCCATTTGAAAATTGCTGATTTTCTTTCAAGCTTCATTTCAATCCAGTCTAGACTATCTACCCAGAGTCTGGCCTACTGACTGTTCATTTCACTTTTTTTNNNNCCCCCCTGAAGCTATTTACACAGCAACAATACATTCTCTCTGCCTCTCCACATTGTCGCCTTCCCAGCTAAGCAGCTGTAAGATCCAGCTGAATCCGAAGAAGTGTATCTGCAGCTCTCACTGATGCAACTTCTGACTTCTCAACCACCTTCTCTTCCTGGCTCCCCTGTTCTCCCAAGAAATACGAGCTGGCTGGTTTTCATTGTCTCTGTGGCAGAGCACTGGCCTGTTCTCCTTTCCAACAGTGCCATCTCGGTTTCCTTCACCCTTTTTATTCTAATTATCCTTAACCACTCTCATTTAACATCACGTTCTTTAATTCCCCCCTCATTAACATCCTTTAGCATATCTTTTCTTTAAAATGCACCCCAAAATCCTTGATTTTCCTCTTGCCCTTCTGGATACTGCTCCATCTTATAGCTCATTGCTGTTTATAGTATCCTGATGTTCCTCCAGAAGTTCCTGCCCCTCACATCTTACCAAAACTCTGGCTCTTACCAACTCCTCTGGCTAACATCTCTCATATCTTCGTCTTACTAAGACTTCAGTCAGATACTTCATCTTTATCCTTCTTCATTTACTCTTGACCAAGCTCTTCTTGAGATCTTGTTCTCTGGATTCTGCACATTTGCCTAAGGAGTTTTCCTCACCAGCCTTGAACAGGTCTTGATCTCTTTTGCCCTACCACCTCATTTCCAGGGTAGGAAAAAAAAAAAAAAATCTCATCTCCATGCACAAACTCAATGACTGCCTCCACAGATAACTTCTGTTTCACTGCTTATCTTCAGACTTGTCTGTCCTATTAAATAAGAAGCATTAGTAACCTTCTCAAAGATAATCTCTTATTTAGATCTACATTTAACTCAGGTTCTTCCTGGCTGAAACAAAGCTCCTGGCCGTGCCACCATCCATCCCCACCTTCTCTCGTTGCTGACAACATGACTCACCCCACAACAAATCATGGTCTCCAAACTCTCTCATAATGCCCAGTTTATGAATCTTCTCCTCCAAAAGAGGTTTAATTTTCTTGAAGATTTTCTGCATCAGATCCTAAGAAATGACAGCCTTTCCCAATCATCCTCTTGGTTGAACTGTCACCATGGAATACCTTGGTTAGACTGCCAGCTTTACTCTTGCTTTGCCCACAACTATCTAGTACTCTGCAGCAGATTTGGTCTCCTCACTGGCATTTTGACATATGCTCCTCCTTTTGCACCCCTGTCTTATGACCAATTAATTATGCATCAAGCATAAGCCACTCAATTTCACTTTTCAAATAAGAAGCTGTTCTAAGGATGATTCACTACATTAGTCTTTATCCCTTACTATCTTATTTCCAAGATTTTCACTTCTGATGAGTAGCACAGCAAACACCCTCGCTGACAAGAGCACACACTTGAACCAGACCATTGAGAACGCTGCTGGAAAGCCATTCTAACCTGAACAAGTTAAGGTTATGTCTGGAAGTCATTCCTAGCTCAGAGAGCAGACACCAAGTGTTTTGCTTATCCTCTGCAACTATATGGCAGTGTTGGATCAACACATGAAGCTTATCAGAAGAGTTAGCAATTCTGGCAGATTGACACTAGAACCACTAACTCAGGCTGTTGGGTGTCCTCACCTGGCTATCAGAGAGACAACCGCACCTCTAGCTCGCGTCTCAGACAGTGACACGTGTGTGGTAGCGTGGGAGCTGCAGCAGGAGCACAAGGCAGCATTGCCAATGCAGCCCCCTAAACACACAAAGAAGCATAGTTTCCTGATGCCAAGGCTGTTCGTCTGGCTTAAGCCAGCAAGCTTGGCTGAAGTCACCGAAGCCAGAACTACCAAAACCTGGCCAGAGAATTCCAACTGATCCCTAAGTCCTGTGGCCTAGTACTGATTTGTCTCCATGTTACATCTTCTCAACTGTACGAAGTACACTAGGACTCAATCAGTTGTCTTCTCTATCATTAGACACTCAACAGTTTACTGTTACATATTTGATACCTTTAATTTATTTACTCCACAATTACTGTTTGGAAACATAACTGGAAGACTGAGTTGTCCATTCTGAAGGCATTAGCAGGCCTGTGCTATACAGATGTGCTTTAAGTGTCTGTGCAAGCAACATTTCCAGAAGCGTGAATTAGTCTATTCAAGCTTCTTCCATTAACATAATTTTTGACAGATCAGTTAATCTTGTTTATATAATTGAAAGTAAATATTGAATGCAAACTTATTTTACCTTATAGCTTGACATAAATATCCGTGCATAGGTAGATAGGAAGAAGTTCCTGACTTTGCAAGGAGGTATGAAATTATTAGTAGGAGCCCCAGTATTCACAATACAATTCCCATTTTTAGGGTCCACAGAATTCCCCTGAAGTTCTCATATTAATAAAGGCCATTTGAACAAGCTTGACTGAAAAAAAAAATTTAGTTCAGTACCCCCATCCTTTTTTTTTTAAAAAAAAAAAAAAAAAACAAAAACCTGCAGAGCTATTTTAAGAACAGTTTTATGGTTACAGTTTAGGCAATGGCTAAAACAGAAGGGAGAAAAGTTACAATATATTTCATAAAGTTTATGTGCCTTGCCCATAACTGTCTCTCACACCATGATATCACCATGCCCTCATGCATTTCTAGTGACACCTTGGCACCAACCTGGTAAAACTGCATCTCAAACCTTTGAATGGAGGGGTGGGGTGGGGGGAGAACATCATTTTGGAAGAGGCAGGTTTTCAGTCCTATTATTTTAATTAAAGCTATAATTTTAGTGATATTAATCTCATCGCTAGTAGTAATAGTCTCAACATTTCTTCTGCTGATTGTCAGATGTGTGGATGTGTCCAAACTCAATCTTCATCAGAACAAAAAGTAGACCTGTGTCTTTCTGTGCCTTCCTCCCCATCATTCCACTTTCTCCACCCTTTCTCTCCTTCCTGCCATGAACATGAGTTTGCTTCCCCTGATCTCCACATGATTTCCTCATACTATTTGTTACCCCTTCCCATACACAATTTTTGTGACTCCGCCCTGCACACATTCAGGGAATAGACAACACCCTTGTTGTCCATGCTGCTGCTGCTCTCCACCCAGCCACACATGCTATCTGCTTTGCACATCACTGTGCACACTGGCAATTTGTCCAACAAAAAGCTTGCATTACTTTTGCAGTGACCAGTGTCAGGCACAGCTCAGTCTCATCCATCTCCTCAACTCATTGCCCCAGCACTGCGAACAGCTGTCAGAGTTCAGCATGTCCTGCGGCAAGTCACTAGCATCCAGCAGGTTTTGTCACCTGAAGATGCACCAGCAGGACTCCTGTATTCAACATTGGCTGGCCATGGCTAACCAAGATGCATGTTTGGCATTGAGTTTTACAACACAACTCTCTTCATGCTATTGCTACTCCATCTCTCTGCAGACTTGGTAATTCCAAAGGTGCCAAATTCTCCCCTTCTTTAGCAGCATCTGTAGCTCTCTGGTTCTGACACTGCCTGGAAGACTATTGTATTTGCTGGATCAGATCCATGGTGTTTAAGACCTTTCTTTGGCAACAGATAATCTGCTTTGACAGTTCATCGTTTCACCTCTGTGTCCATTAACAAATGTGTAAAGGAAATGTCAGGGTTTTTTTTTGTTGTTGTTGTTTTGGTTTTTTAAGAGACAAAAATAGTATTTGCCTAAGTGCACACTGTGACAACCAGGGAATATTAGTTTTTGCAAATACAACATATGCCCCCGTATGCTTGTTATGGGGGTGGAATCAGGAAAGTCTCCTACAGAAACCACGTAGGAAAGAACAACAACAACAAAAAGGCCTAGGTGAATAGCATCCCTCTAAACAAGTAGCCATGTTTATACCTGTCAGGGGACAAGAGATCAAAAGAGAAAAAGTGAGCTGTTGGAGAACTGGAGGCCCCTATGTGATAGTGCAGTGGGCATCCAGGAGCACTTTCACATCGCCCGACACCAGGACATACAGACCCGTGGGATTCACGTACTTTGCTCATGACAACTGACAGAAGAGACCTGCTTCTCCAGTCCTGCTACCGCTATTAAGGATTACGGTTTGAGAGAGCAGCTTACTTCATGTGCATTAATCATTAGCTCCTTCTCTGGTACTTGCAGCAACTGCAGGGTCCAAACTCCAGTCAAAATGGTCCCCAGGGAGTCACAGTCTGTACCCGAACATAGCCCAAAGACTGAGCACGTTTTGGAACGCAGCCCCCACAGCAGGCCTGAGGTGTGCACGCACACAACTAGAAGAGCATAGGAAACCTCTCAAAGTGCAGTAACAGCGAGTTACGTAGTCCTCAAGATAACACAGGGGGAGAAAAAAAAAAAAAAAAACAAACTTTGAGAAAGTTTCAAAACAGTGGATAAACAACCTCTGAATTCTGTTTTTTTTCTTTTCTTTTTTTTAAAAACACTCAACAAGGTGAGGATCACATCTTTACCTGGGAAAATGTCCCTGACTAAGGCCCAAAACTTAAATACAACTTTCTCCCCAAAACATAGCTAGGTGGCAGTCAGCAGTTCAAGCTTGAGGCAGCTTCGCTAAGCTATTACTTTAGCTTTAATGTAAAGTATTGTTTTCTGCGTACTTGGATTCAAGAGTCCAAGCAAACCCAAACTCCGAGGAAGCCTAGGCTTACAGACCTTACTTTTAGAGCTCATTTGGCTAGGTCCAGCTCTAAAAACCAGCAGACACACCAGAGGCTACAGCAGAGGAGTACTTGCACACAGATACAGCCCTACAGTAAATTAGCGTAAATAGCTACATCTTCCAACCTTGTAGACTCATAAATCACAGAAACATAAACAGAACAACTTTTTCCTTACCCCCCAAATCTTCCACTAGCTTCTGGTCAACCATCTCTCACCTACAGCTCCCATAAAGCTCTGAGCCCATCACTTACTAACTAGATGAAGCTGCAGGTAGTCAGCTCCCAGGGCCACCTGCTTGCCTAAACCACTTCTGCCTGCTGGCGTGCATTAACTCCCGAGGTCAGCATCAGCCTGGCTGGATGCGCCCCACCTGGAGCCCCCCTCCCAGGAGCCTGGGGATGTGGGCTTCCCTCTCACAGGGTGCAAACCTCCTCCAGGTTTCCCAGTCCCCTGCCCTGAGCTTGGCAGACGCACATTTGCATCACTAAGTCCACCATGGGGTGATCAGTCACAAGGCACGTGTCACCCCTGCATTGCCACAAACGCTCACAACCAGACAAGACTTATTCTGGAAACCTGCCCTGGCCCGGTGGTGAGGGCGGCTCTCGCCCTTCCTGCGCTCTGACCTGCCGCAGCTCCTTACGTCATTGGCTCCTCAGAACGAAACTCTGCAGCAGGCTATTTATTGCTCATTTTGCAGGCCCACGAATGCATCTGTAAACTGAGAAGTTACTGTGGTTGCTCAGCGATACGCTGTATTGTGGGAGTGGGCAAGGAAGAGCCCAGGAAATTAACTGGCTTTGTGAATGTTATTTATATTTATTGTATTCTTTTAAACACCCTTTTAGGAGTTAGGAGATTCTTAATACAGGGAGTGCTGGTATATTAAGCTCACATTTCTGCTACTGAAAGGACTCTCTAGTCTGACTTTTACAGGAGATGTTTTGACAACAAAACTGTGTAGCTATGATTAGCCTGATAAAAGGGAGCCAGAGTTGGAGTATTGATGGTATGTGCATCCAGGATCTAGTTACAAAATGGGCTTTTAACCACATTCTCCCTTGTGAATTCATGTTATCAGCCATCTTAAAGAAAAAAAAAAAAAAAAGACAGACAACCTTTCTTTTTTGTTTTACTTGGGTATTTTTCTTGTGTTTCTTTATGTTTATGAAAAATGAGACATTAATAACCTTGACCAGAACCACACACTGAGCAGACGGGCACTGTGCAAACTTCTCTCCGTAGCTTCACTCACCTATGTCAGCGCAGAGAGCAGGAGCAGCGGTGAATCTGTGTAACTGGAGGAAACCACAGGGTCCAGTTCTGGCCTTGTGGGCAGAGTCCGAGAGTCCAGAAGGACCTACAGACTTTTCGAGCTTCTTGTTCTTTTTAAAATCTAATTTATTTTGAGAATATATTTTCAGAGCTGATTAGCTAACATACTAAATCATTGCACTGCCTAACCCCAAAAAGCAACCCTGACAAACAATTAACAATAGAAACACCATTGTGGCAACAAGTGATGGATGGTTCGAGGGTGTAGCTTGGGCCTGGTCTTTGTTCAGAAGAAAGTTGCTGCTGCTAAATAAGGAAACGGGTAGTAAAAGGTGAGAGTGAACAGATCATATCTGGAATAAAACTATTCGCTCTCCTTCAGGGTATGTTTCCTCACAGCAGTGAGCATCTCAGGAGAGGCAGGCAAGCCCCATCGCTCAGGGCAGGCTACGAGTCAGAAACAGCTGTGCACCAGCCCTGCTTCCGCATGGCCTGGGACGAAACTCTCCGTTCTCTCTCTTACGCTGTGGGTGAAGTAAAGCGTCTGCTCGCTGTGGGCTGGACAGAAAGGTGGGGTGGCTGGTCTCTTCCCTGCCTGCATTCAGGACGCAGTAATTTCAGGCCTGCAGAGCCCCCTGCCTGGTTCTGACCTCCCTGGATCTCTGCCCACCTGTCAGGAACAAGAGCCGCCCCTGGCCTGGCCGCGCTGCCCCATACCCGCTCAGGCTGCCCCATACCTGCTCCGGAGGCTGCTGCGCAGGGGGGGATCCCCAGGGGCGGTGGGTCTGAGTCTCCCAGCTGCCTTCAGCTCGCTCCCTCGTAGACCCATTTGAAATGGGTCTGCCACTGTCTGATGCTGTTGGCAACTACACTTCGTGGACTTGCAAAAACTGTCTAGGTTTTGAGACTGCAGAGTTCTTTTAAGTGCTGGATAAAAGAACTGCATTATCAAAGAGAGAACCTCTGGCAGTATAAGAAAGTTTGTTTCTAAATCTCTACAGGAGCACCACACAGCCCTGTTACATTGGCTTAAAAAAAAAAAAAAAAAAAAGACAGAAAAACCTCCAATTCCTACCTGTTGTCAGTGCACCAAATGACAAAACCTAGGCCACCATCACAGCTAAACAAAAATGCTGATTATTGCTTCCTCACATTAAGAAAGAAGCAGGCTGTTTCTGGCTGTCCAGATTCAGTGCTGTTAGGTTACTGCTAAGAGCTGGATTTTCACCTGCAGACATCTTCTTATAAATCAGGAGTGCTGGGATTTCTTTTTAACCCTTTCAAGACCATGGTTGCAAGTTCATTTTCATTTCCAAAGGCAATTTCCTGATTCCTACTTTTCCGTCGTGAATTTCTAATTGTTGTTCCAAGTGTTGTGTTAATTTACCAAATCGCCTGTAACTTATTGCTATGCTGTTAAGAGAAATAGAATAATCTATCATAACATCTCCCACTGATTTTATTGTGCGTAAATTTGAAAGTAATAAATATAAGGATATAGTATATAGATGCATATGCACTGTAAAACAGGTGGTAGGTAAAGATTAGTTATTATAGACCACTGGAAAGACCACATGTCTGGAAGAACCATTTAAGGTCTACAAACATTTCAAATGGTAATTAAAATGTTTTAGAAACTTTGCCAAACAAGACAAACTACCCTTCTATAATCTGCACTGGAATGTTATTTTATGTATGCTGCATATGCGCATGTGCACACGCACACTCACGTATGTCTAGGTCACAATTTTTTAAGGAACAAACAGAGAAAGAGAAAGTCATTGATTAGTCCAGTAAATTATTTATCTTCATTTTCTGAGGAGGCTTTTCTGCTCTTACTGAACCTTAAGACAACAATTTAGTTAGCCTTGACCTATCCCATACCCCCGTGCTCTGTTAAACAGCCAACCTGTTGAAGTTGTGTTAGACAAAACAACTATAGCTGCAGCATCAGGAATACAGAAAGAGCAAAAATAGCGCCTAAAGAGCTCATGAGCAGTGTTTGGTGTGCCAGATCACCACAGCAGGGACCTGAAATTCTGAGGCAAATTAAAAAATGACATCCCAGTTCTTTCAGTGTTCAGAGGTTAACTTTGGGGGTAGATTTGTTCTTCGGAGAGCAGGTTTTGTTTCAGAATGGGATTCCTGAGACTATGCCCATTTCTGCTCAAGGACTATTGAATCAATGCGACCAATTGCACTAAAAGCAACAAAAAAAGCAACACCCCACCCCCCATGTGCCACTGATGCCTCTTCAGCAGCAGCTCTATGGCTCACTTGCAGCATTTTGTTTTGCTTTGCCCTAACACTTAGGAGCCCAAGTGGTGGATCAGGATGTCATTGTACCGAGCAAAAAATACAGACCGTCATTCACAAATCTGCACAGGCAAAATACACGATTTTGTGGCTGTCTGGAGTGATAGGGCATACTCTGACACCTGGAAAACGTCTGCCCAATATGCAAGAAGGACAGTGCACGGAGCACATCAATGTTTCCTTACAGAACTAAAAAAAATGTATGTTATATGACTGCTTCAAGCCAGATCATCCTGCCTTACCTGAACTGCTGGCCTGTATACCTCACAAGAGCTCGGTGAACATCTCAGTACGTATTTGCTGCAGGAGCACGCTGTGTGCACAGCACACCATTTCGCTGAAAATCTCCGGTTGTTACACACCTGTTTCCATTGCTTCCCCACATGCACAGCTGCCAGTGATGCCTGGGCCGGTGCACAGCACCGGGTGCCTGTCCCAGCACGATATCTGGGGCTGGGCTCACTTTTAGTCTCAACACAATATGTTCCTTGCCGATCTAAGGAGATGATAGATAGATGCAAATTGGAATAATGCCTTTCTGCCTATCTCAACGGCGCTTTCCTTTCCTGGGGGGTTTCCCTCCCACCCAAAGAGGAAGCCTAAGCCTTGAATTTATTTCTCGCTGATACATTCAGGTGGCTGTGTGAAAAGCGCCCTCAGCAACACGCGCCCACGCGCTCGGCCC
>VXAA01006567.1:0-12451 GCA_013399115.1 Anseranas semipalmata | reverse complement strand
AAAAAAAAAAAAAAAAAGCCCTTATTACCTCTTTACTTGGAGGGAGGGAGGTCAGGAAAAAAAAATATTACTTTTTCTTTTTCACCTAAAAGCCCCTTAAAATCTGTTTGATTTTCTTTAAAATCCCTTTATTGTCTGTTTTATTCTTAGCACAAAGCCCTTTTTACTGCATAAAGCTCTTTTTTAGGAAAAAAAATTTCATTTGCAGAATTTTCTATTGCAAGTTTCTGCAGCCAGAAAAAAACATTTTTCTTCTTCTTCTTTTTTTTTTTTTCCAGAACTTTCTACTGCAATTTCTGCAGCTGAAAACCTTCCTTTCTTGTTTTTAGGTGTTTGGTTTGGGTTCTTTTTGTTTTTGTTTTTTTGTTTGTTTGTTTGTTTCAGTGCTATTGCAGGTTTCTGCAGCCAAAATCCGCCTTATTTCTGGATTTTTATTTTTGCTGAAATTTCTATAATTTCCGCACCCTTTCCCCCTGTTTTTTCCAGGCCTTTCCACCGCATCTTTTCGCGGCAAGGAATTCTTCACCGCCTTCCCGCAGAACAACAAGGAAGCCTCCCGCCCCGACATTGTCTTCCTCCTCACGGCGTATTCTGACTCCACCGAGGTGACGGTGACGGCCAACGATGGCACCTTCAGCCGCACCGTCACCCTCTGGAGGGACCGGACGGTTTCCATCCCCGTCCCTGGTGCTCTGGAGCTTCTCAGGAACCGAGTTTCACAAAAAAGCGTCTTGATCAAGTCCACCAAGGACATCTCCGTGGTCTTCACCAGCTCCAAGCCCTACAGTACCGGTGCCACCTCCGTTCTGCCTGTAGACAAGTTGGGCACCGAATACTACGTGGTGACACCAAAGGACAACTCAATGGAGGGCTCAAAAGAGTTGGTGGTGGTGGCCGGGAAGACTTCGGCCATCGTTTCTATCAACGTCAAGGGTAGGGTTTATTTCGGTGGGATTACTTACTCCGCTGAGTCAGTTCTCCGTGTCTCCTTGAACCCGTACCAGAGCTTGCAGCTGCAAAGTGGCGATGACCTGTCAGGCACCAAGATCACATCGGACACCGCTGTCGCCGTCCTCAGCGGGCACAGCTGCGTGAGGATACGCACGGACTGCGACTATGTGGTGGAGCAGCTCCTGCCCGTCACCGCGTGGGGGAAAGCCTATGTCGTCCCCCCCATCCCGCTGCAGAAGGTCAGCGACATCGTCTATGTCGTGGCAGCTGAGAGAGCCTCCATTGCCTACCAGTTGGGTCATTCGGCTTCCAGAAAGGACATCGTGGCTGGGAAGGTCTACACATTTGAGACGAGTCAAAATTCGCCTTTCTACGTGAGCTCTTCAGCTGCGATTCAGGTGGTTTTCTTCTTCACCGGTGCCAAGAAGAGCTCGTTTAGGCAAGACCCTTTCCTACTCAACATCCCACCCATCCTCACCTATTGCCCGTCCTACCGGGTCAACAGCCTGGATGGCTACAAGAACTACGTGCTCGTCATCGCCCGAAACACAGACACCAGCACTATCACACTCAACCAGAAGACGGTGAAGAGCACGACCTGGCAAGAAGTTCCCGGCACGGACTTCTCCTGGGCCATGCTCAGCGTGAGCAAGACAGCGGAGATCCAGAGCGCCGAACACCAACGTGCAACCTTTGGGCTCCTGGTCTTCGGCTTCCAGAGTTACACCGGTTATGGCTACGCCGGCCTTTGTGCCACGCGTAAGTAGGGCCAACGTGTGGTTGGGTGCCTGTGCCATGGTAGCTCTTTGCACCATGGAATGGTAGAGTGGTTGAGGTTGGAAGGGACCTCTGGAGGATGTCTGGTCCAAACCCTGCTCGAGCAGGTTGCCCAGGCCCATGTCCAGGTGGTTTTTGAAGATCTCCAAGGAGGAGACTCCACAACCTTACTGGGCATCCAGGACTCCATCACCTGCACAATGAAGTGCTTCCCAATGTTCAGATGGAACCCCTTGCATGCTGTGGTCACACTCTGTCCCACCATCCAGGTCATTAGTGAAGATATTAAACAGGACTGGACCCCGTACTGACCCCCGGGGTATTCCACTAGTTACTGGCCTCCAACCTGCTGACCCTTCTGGGCTTTGCTCCCATGGTTATGTCTTGCAGATGGGTTTTCACCCTTCCTCTGGGTTTTCTCATGGATGGTTTCGCTTCTCATTGCCACCTGTATTTGCTTTCTCAGCCACTTCTTCCACGCTTTCCTGTGCTGACATCTCCTGTGAGGAGCAGGAGAGGTGCGAGATGGTGGAAGGAGTACCCACGTGCGTCCAGGAAACCATCTCAACTTGCTGGGCCACCGGCGATCCCCACTACCTAACCTTTGATGGGAAAGCCTTTGACTTCATGGGGACATGCACCTACACTTTGACCAAGACCTGTGATCCCGATCCAGCCCTGCCCATCTTCAGCGTCGAGGCCAAAAATGAACACAGGGGCAACCCAAAAGTCTCCTATGTTGGCGCTGTGACCGTCCATGTCTACAACATCACCATTGCTGTGGTCAGGTCTGAGGACGGGTTCGTGAGGGTACGTAGGAAAAAAAAAAAAGAAGAAATCCAAAGCAATATCGTGGTGTTTCACTAGATTAATGTATTTGCTGTGCATGAGTTGGGGATGCTACCAGGTGGGACTCGATGATCCTTGTGGGTCCCTTCCAACTTGGGATATTCTATGATTCTATGATAAAATTTTGTTTGCCCCCTTGGTACCGGTGTGGGTGGAAGCAATGCCATTTTCACATTTTTTGAAGGAAAATGCTGTTACCTTGATCCCACCTGGGTTCTGTTGTCCTTGGCAGATTGTTGGATTTCTGGTGCAACACAAAGAGAGGGGAAAACAGGGATGGTGGAGTGGAGGGTGAAAAGATTGTGGGATTTTTTTTTTGTATTTTTCTCTTTTTTGGCTGAATTTGAGGCTCGCAACTTGCAAGAAGACACCTCGAAATTCAATGTATCTCATTTTTTTTGCCTTGTACCCAACTTTTCTTCTTTTCCTTCCAGGTGAACAACCATTACTCCCGCCTCCCCATCTCCCTCGCCCAAGGGAAGCTCCGGCTGCAGCAGAAGGGCAAGTCTGTCCTGATTAAAACCGACTTCATGCTGAAGGTCCAGTACGACTGGGATGACCACGTGGTGGTAAAGATCCCTGGCGCGCTCTCCAACAAAGTGTGCGGGATGTGCGGCAACAGTAACGGCAACCTCCAGGACGATGTTCTCCTGCCCAATGGGAACCCGGCAAAGAGTTTTGTGGACCTGGGCCAGAGCTGGAAGGTGTCCGACGGGAGTAGTGGCTGCAGGGACAGCTGCGATGGCGAATGCAAGCGTTGCCCACGGGATGAGATGGCGAAGTACAAGGTGGAGGCATTGTGCGGGTTGCTTGCCCAAAGCACGGGGCCCTTCCAGAGCTGCCACGCCACCATCAGCCCCAACATCTACCTGGAAAACTGCGCCTACGACCTCTGCGTCAACAATGGGCTCCATGCCATGCTGTGCCAAGCCCTCAAAGCCTACGCAGATGACTGCCAGGATGGGGGGATTATTGTTTCCGACTGGAGGACGCCAACACGTTGTCGTGAGTAGCTCCCGGTGGGCAGAAAACCCTCCCTCTGGACAAGCAGGGTGCTGTGACCCTGATTAGGGTGGGCGTAATTAAGGTGGGAACGAGCAGAGAACAGGTTTAAAAGAGAAATTGCACCAGTGGAGGTGTTTGTCCATCCTAAATGCTCTTCATCTCCCAAGAGAGGTGGGATTGGGTCATTTTGAATTAGGTGCACGAAACTGTGTCCGAAAGAGCTGTGGGTCCCAAGCACACAGAATTGAGGGCTAGAAAAGGCTATTGCAGCAGGTTCGAAAAATCTAGGCTAGGCAGACTACAGAAAGTCCATGTAGAAACTCCAGGAAGTCCGTGTCCCAGAAGTCCATGCAGAAAGTCCAGAAAGTCCCAAAAGTCTCTGCTGAAAGCCCAGAAAGTCCATGCTGGCTCCAGAAGGTGCACGGAGCTCCTGGGGGCCACCAAAAGTCCACGCACAAAGTGCACAAAGCCCATGGGGGCCACCAAAAGTCCACGTAGATATTCTTAGCGTTCTGCTCCGCTTTCTTACTGCTGAGGAGCAATACTCCCATTGTGAGCATGGTGTCCTGTCCCTCCAACAGCTCTGTCCTGCCCGGAGAACAGCAACTACACGGCTTGTGGCACCGCCTGCCCCGCTACCTGCAACAACGCCGCGATGCCATCCGACTGTGATGCCTCGACCTGCGTGGAGACCTGCGAGTGCACGGAGGGCTTCGTGTTCGACGCCGGCAAGTGCATCCCCCAGGCCGAGTGCGGCTGCGTCTTCGAGGACCGCTTGCACGGCCTCGGTGAGGAGTTTTGGGGCGACGATGCCTGCACCAAACGTTGCATCTGCGACGCAGCGACGCGGGAGGTCGTGTGCCGCAAGGCTGGATGCCGCGCCGGGGAAGAGTGCCGGGTCAAGGAGGGCATCCAAGGCTGCTACCCCATGAGCTACGGGACCTGCACCGCGGTTGGCACCACTCACTACAAGAACTTCGATGGTGGGAGGTTCGTCTTCCAAGGCACATGCATCTATCAGTTCACCGGGTTGTGCGAGAAGAGCCAAGGCCTGGTGGACTTCCAGGTGCTGGTGCAGAATGGCCGGCAGGGCAACCAACCTCTGTCCTCCATCGCTCTCGTGAAGGTCAAAGTCTATGGGAGAAGCATTGTCATCAGCCAGAAGCACCCCAACAAAATCACTGTGAGCTCAGCAAACGTTTCTTTATCTGATTTCTGCGTTCTTCTCTTCCCGCTCCTCACCCCAACCTCCTCTCCCCATTTTTACTCCTCCACCTTTATTCCTCATTTTCTTTCCCTGTACTGCATAATGCTGACTATTCTTCTCCAGCCGTGCTGCTGATATCCAGAGCTACCAGGTCTGCTTGCCCTGCGTTAATCAAGATGAGATTTAATTGCCTAGATATAAAGGTCTCCACCCAAACCAGGAGGTCAGCGTGTGACATAAGCCAAGGCACTGTTCTTCTCAAAGCTGGTGGGCATCTCTGTTTGAGGCAGATGATTAAATCTGAGAAGTCTTCATCAAAATAACTTGTGTGCTTCAGGTGGAGCCCAAATTGCAGGTATCTGAGGTGGCATGAAAACGCAATTTGCCTTTACTCTTGGCTATAGATTCTTTTTATTTTTTTTTTTGATTTGCTCCCAGATCAACAACCAGTTGGTCAACTTACCGTACCGCCACAACAGGAAGGTCTCGGTCTACAGAGCTGGGCAGGATGCAGTGCTAGAGACCGACTTCGGCCTCACTGTCACCTACGACTGGCAGAGCCAAGTCACCGTGTCGGTGCCTGGCACGTACGCGGGTGCCCTGTGTGGCCTCTGCGGGAACTACAATGGGGACACGAGCGATGACATGATGATGAAGAACGGTCAAGCGACGTCAAACCCTGACACCCTCGGGCAGAGCTGGAAGGTGACTGACGTCCCGGGTTGCGTGGAGCTGTCAAAGGAGGAATGTCCCAACATGAAGGAGGCTACGTGGCAGCCGGAGGTCACGGACAAGGGTTGTGGGATCATCGCAAAAGTGGACGGGCCCTTCAGAGCCTGTCACACTCGGGTGGACCCTGTCAAATACTTCCAGAACTGCGTGCATGACTTCTGCCTCTTCCCAGAGCAGGAAGATGTGGTGTGCTGGCAGGTCAGCCACTATGCCACTGCCTGCCAAGCTGCTGGCGTGGCCATTGGGAGATGGAGGACGGACGATTTCTGCAGTAAGCTGGGCCAATTGGAGGGGGTTTTGCTTCATGAAGGGTCATGAGCATCCAAGGGAGCCCCAGTCCTGGGACAAACCCATGTGGGAATGGTCTCCTTTAGTGTTTTATACCACCCAAAGTCTAGCTTGGACCCTTTGTCACCATTTACAGCCACTGTGCAGAGTCCCTTCCAGAGATAGAGATGTTTCATCCAGCTATGATGGTCAAATGATTTGGTCCCATAAGCACCAATTTCCTTGCGTTGGCTAAAATGAGTGTCGAGGCTAATTGCCTGGATTGCTTAGAGGTCAAATCATATCAGATACACCAAAAATATCTAGGTTAAGGGAGAGGGACCGGCCTTGGAAGTCGATTGGGAACCCAACGTGGGAGCAATTGCATTGCTTGAGGGGAAAGTTCTCATCTCCCTGTAATGATGGGGAAAACCAGGTGGTCCAGGGGCTTAAAACCCCACCTAAAAGGGTTGAAAAGTCCCCTTTGGACATCTCTTCCTTCATGTCCACAGCAAGAGATGAGATTTAGCCATGAAGCAGTTGGGTGAAAAAAAGTCTACATCTGGTGAACCTCATCTCTGGGCTCAGCTCTGTGTCCAGTTAGAGGAAAACCATTGGATCCGGCCCCTAATTTCCTAGCTCCTAACGAACCCCCTTGTCTTGTGGCAGGTATTTCGTGTCCTGCAAACAGCCACTATGAGCCCTGCTCCCAGGGCTGTAGCCAGACCTGCAGCAGCATTTACGCCCCGGTGAAATGTTCGGAGCGGTGCAGGGAGGGCTGCATGTGCGACGAAGGCTTCGTGTTCAGCGGTGATGAGTGCGTGCCCATGGCCCGGTGCGGATGCTTCTACCAAGACTTCTACTACAAGATGGAGGAGACTTTCCACCCCACCAAGCAGGAGAAATGCCAGTGCCAGGCTGGTGGCACCGTGCTCTGCGAAGAAGTTCCTGACCCCGATGAGACCGAATGTGAAGCTGTCGATGGTGTCCTCCAATGCCCGTCTGCCACTCTTGGGACCTGCGTAGTCACCGGTGACCGCAGCTATGTGTCCTTTGATGGGATGGCCTTTGACATCCCTGGAACCTGCTCCTACATCCTCACCGAGACCTGTGCTGGTGATGATAACGTCAAGCCCTTCGTTGTGAAAATCGAGAAGGGTGCCCGAAAGAAGAGGAAGGTCTCCAGCATCCAAGCAGTGTCCGTTGAAGTCTACGGGCTCACGTTGACCATGGCACGAGGCAAGACGGGAACAGTCATGGTAAGGCGGTACTTGGTGGCCCACCTCTTCTGGGTGCAAACGTGCTGGTGACAAAGTCTACAGCCTAACGTTGACTTTGGCATCGAGATAGAGGGGACATCCTGGTATAGCTGTGCTTCATGCTCGACCTCTTCTTGGTTGCAAGCATGCTGGTTCAAAGTCTACAGGTTCATGTTGACTTTGGCATGAAGCAAGAACTGAATGGTCCAAGGCCTTATTTTGGGGTCCACCACTTTTTGGGTGCAGACGCAAGGGATCCAAAAATTGTTTTTCCTTGATGGAGAGAAGAACTTAACTCTATCTCCAACAGAAAGCCATGTTCATCCCCACTTCACCTTCCAGTTGCAAACTGGGAGCCACAAATTCATAAAAACATTGGTTGGAAGGTGTCTCCCTCAATGTTTTTTGCTCCCACCTCCATAGCCGCCTCCCTGAGGCTCACCATGGGTTCTCTCTCTCTGTCCCAGGTGGACTCGATATTCTACCACCTGCCAGCCATCCTGAGCGAGGGACAGGTCCAGGTGCACCAACACGGCATGGGCATCCTGCTTCAGACCGACTTCGGCCTTGTCATACACTACGACCTCCTCCACCACGTGATGGTCACAGCCCCACAGAGCTACCAGGACCACCTCTGCGGGCTGTGTGGCAACAACAACGGGCAACGCGATGATGATCATCTCCTCCCTGATGGCCACCAGGCCCCCAACGCGACCGTCTTTGGCTCTGCTTGGAAAACACCCGACGTGGCTTGCAGTGATGACTGCTCCAAAGACGACTGCCCCGTCTGCGTGGAGGAGAAGAGGGAGGTCTTTCAGAAACCCAACTACTGCGGCATCCTCATGGTCCCCGAGGGCCCCTTATCCTCTTGCTACAACACCATCGACCCAGCCCCATATTTCCACGCCTGCGTCCATGACCTCTGCCTCACTGAAGGAAACACCGACGTCCTCTGCCAGAGCATCCAGAGCTACGTATCCACCTGCCAAGATGCTGGCATCCCCATCGAGGCGTGGAGAAAACCTTCCTTCTGCCGTAAGTTGGGGTCACAGGTGGGAAACGTCCTCCATGGTCAGAAATTCACACCCCATTGGGATGAATCGAAAAATAAATTCGGAGGGACGGCATCTTGGCCGGGGGTCTTGAGTGCTGAAGCTCCTTCAGCGCGTGGGGTGCTGCAAATGGTGCTGATGGGGTGGGAGGACGATGGCGGCATGGAAATATTGGGAAAAGCCAACGTGATGGGGTGCGTTTTCAATGGTGCTTTGAGCAAGTGAGAAAAGCCTATGCAATGCCAACAAGACGCATTTTTATTGGCGTTGAGGATGAATGGGAAAGGCCAACATGAGCACCAATGGGTTGGATTTTGGTTCCCCTTGGGGACAAATGGGAAAGGCCAACGTGAGTGCCAATGGGGTGGATTTTTGTTCTTCTTGGGGACAAATGGGAAAGGCCAACACTAGTGCCAATGGGGTGGATTTTCATCAGCGTTGGGGCTCCTCTATCTCCCTCGGGTGCAACCCTGGGCTTCCCAACATTCGTTTTTGGGATGAACATCCTTTTCCTTCCAGCCCTGAGCTGCCCAGCCAACAGCAGCTACTCGCTGTGTGCCAACCTCTGCAGCAACAGCTGCCCGGGGCTCATGGATGCCTTCAAATGCCCCCAAAAATGCACCGAAGGCTGCCGCTGCGACGAAGGGTACACCTTTGATGGGAACGGCTGTGTCCCCGAGGACAAATGTGGATGCTTTGTGGATGGGATCTATTACAAGGTAGTCAAGGTTTTTTCCTTCAGAGAAGGTGATGGAGGGCAGATGGCTTTTTGTTTTTTTTCCAAACTTCTTTCTTGCAACAAAAGTGAGACACCCTTCAGCAATTTTGCCTTTTGCAAAGCTGATTATTTCCTCCAGCAGACCTCAACGCATGTTTTTTTTCCCACTTTTAAGTGCATTAAGACCAAAAAAGAACATATTTGCATGCCTCATAGGTCCTGATTTCCTTTCTGCTGGAGAATATGCAAGAAACATGAAGTTCTTGCATTTTCCCAAGTGTCTTAATCACTCCTTTTGGAGCATCATCATCATCATCATCATCATCATAATAATGGGGGTAAATAGAGTGGAGTTTTTTTTCCAAAGGGGAGGCTGTTTTTTTTAATGGGTGGATTAAGGATCTGGTCCCTGGGTCTCATTTCCGTATTTTCATGCATTTACACATAACAGTTTGCACTTCTCATTGCAAAATTTGCAACCTCTCACCCTGCAGCCCCACGAGTCAGTCCTGCAGGAAAACTGCAGCTTGCGTTGCACGTGCGTCCCTGGCAAGGGCTTGATTTGCATCAGCCACGGATGCACCGACGACGAAACCTGTGAAATCCGGGACGGGGTCTTGGGTTGCATCAACCAAAGTAAGGAAAACCAGGGTTGCACAAGTTGGGAAAAGGGAATCTCTGAGCCAGATCCTGGGGCTGGCCGGGCTGCTTGGATAAAGGTGCAGGCTGGTGGTAACCCTACAGCAAGGGGAGATGGGGGCCACAGATCTCAACGCTAAGACGGTCAGGAATGCGGTGGGAGGATTTTGGAGGAATAAAGTGCTTCAGCAAAGCCACCTCTTTGCTTTGGGGCCAGATGTCCTATGTTTAACCATGGTGGCACCTTCTTCTTGAAGAGCAGGAGGGATCTTGGGTAAGGATGAACCCAGTCTTGATGTTTCTCTCCATGAAATGGGGAGAAAGACAGCTGAAAAAGGGGGGATTTGGGATTGGGGGCAGATTATTGCACTCCAACTTGCATCTTGGAGCTTCTGATCCCCTCCTAAAGCCCAAGGAGGAGCAGAGGACACTTGGTGGGCCTCAAGGCCAGTGAAGACACTTGGTTCGCATGGTGACATGGGATGCACTGCTCGCCAAAACATCCCCCATGGGCCTTTCTTCTCCTTCTAGACCCCTGCAAAGCCCTTCAGTGCCGGCCCAAGGAGACGTGCACGTTCGAGGACGGCCAGGCCAAGTGCGTCCCATCGTTGGTGGCCACCTGCTGGGGTTGGGGTGACCCCCACTACCACACCTTCGATGGGCTCGATTTCGACTTCCAAGGCACCTGCACCTACACCATGGCCGAATCCTGTGGGAACGACAGCAGATTGGTGCCCTTCAAGGTGGAGGGCAAGAACGACATCCGAGGTGGGGTGAAATCGGTGTCCTACGTCAACTTGGCCAACGTTGAGGTCTATGGCCAGCACATCTCCATCCATCAGAGGGAAGTGGGCAAAATTAGGGTGAGTTGGCCTAAAATGGGCAGGATTGGCCTTTCTCCAACTTCTTTTTCACCTGTCTCATCCCCACCTCCTTTCCACCCATCCCTTCCATCGTGGCCAACATCTCCACGCGCTCCATCAGGGCCACCATCATCTTTTGGCTAAATCAATCGAACCAAAACATGGAGTTTTGAAATGTTGGGGTACAACAGGAACATGCTGCCTCACACGGGGCAACATGGGGTCGTTTTCTGCCCCTTGGGGAAGCCAAGAGGTGTGCAAGAAACCTCAAAGCAGGTGGGACACCTCCAGGAGGTTCCCATCACTGCAGTGGGGTGGTTGCACACCACGGCAGGGCAATTGCATGCTGCTGTGAAGCAATTGCATGCACCTGTGCGCCGTGCCCACATTTAATGCCCCCCACCCCTAGGTGAATGGGGTGCTGGTTCTGCTCCCGGTGAGCCTGGAGGACGGCAAGGTGCAGCTCTTCCAAAGCGGGTTCAGCGCCGTGCTGGAGACCGATTTCGGCCTCCGGGTGACGTACGACTGGAACTGGCACCTGGTCATCGACCTCCCCAGCAGCTACTACAAGCACGTCTGCGGCCTCTGCGGCAACTTCAACCTCAAGCCGGAGGACGACATCCCCCAGCAGAGCAGCGACCTCGCCGCCTCCATCGTGGATTGGGCCAAGGGCTGGAAAGTCCCCGATGACGACCCGTTTTGCTGGGATTATTGCAAAGGCAATTGCCCCGTGTGCGAGGAGCAGAAGAAGGAGCTGTACGCGGGCAACCAGTACTGTGGCCTCATCAAAAAAAGCTTCCAGGGGCCCTTCAAGGCTTGCCACGATGTTGTCAAACCCAGGGATTTCTTCCGCAACTGCCTCTACGATGTGTGCATGAGCGATGGGGCGAGAAAAATCCTCTGCAAGACACTGGAGGCTTATGCGTCCACCTGCAAAAAGCAAGGGGCCGTGGTGCAGGACTGGAGGACGCCGTCGGGCTGCCGTGAGCAATGGCCTTCCTCCTTGCCAATGCAGTTTTGCAAAATAGGGGGAATATCCAGCATGGGATGATGCATGCAAAGTGCTTGGTGTATTTGCAAGGGGGAATATCTAGCCCAGGGACGTTGCATGCAAAATAACTGGTGCATTTGCACAGGGTGTTATCCATCCAGGGGGTGTTGCATGCAAAGCATCCAGCATGTTCACACAGTGCAAGAGCAATTCCCCAGGACACCAAATGCAAAGCAGTTGGTGCATTTGCATGGTGCAATATCCATTCAGGGTCATTGCATGCACCATGCAAATGCAGTGAACGTTTTGCAATATCAATCCCCAGGATGCCACATGCAAAGCATTCATTGCATTTGCATAATGCAATATCCCTCTGTAGGACGTTACATGCAAAGTGCTCCATGCATTTGCATGGTGCAATATCTGTCCCCAGGGCACTGCATGCAAAATGCTTGGTGCTTTCACACGGCGCAATGTCCATCCCCGGGGTGTTGCATGCAAAATGCTTGGTGCTTCCATGCCGTGCAACGTCCATCCCTGCATGTTGCATGCAAAATGCTTGGTGCATTCACAGAGTGCTATGTCCGTCCCTGGGTTGTTGCATGCAAAACGCTTGGTGCACATAACGCTTTGCAATGCATGCAACGCTGCTGCATTTCTGCAGCTCACTGCTCCCCTTCCTCCTGCAGCATTACCCTGCCCGGAAAACAGCCACTACGAAGCTTGCGGCACCGCCTGCCCGGCCACCTGCACCAACCGGGACGCTCCTGCCTCTTGCACCCAGCCCTGCGTGGAGTCCTGCGCTTGCAACGAGGGCCACGTCCTCAGCGGCGGCCAGTGCGTGCCGGTGGCCAGCTGCGGTTGCACCCGCGACGGTCGCCACTACCGCCCCGGCGAAGAGTTTTGGGCCGACGAGACCTGCCACTCCCGCTGCAGGTGTGAGCAGGGGCTGGGCATGGTGGTGTGCGAGGAGGCTAGCTGCAAGGCGGGAGAGCAATGTGCCGTGGTGAAGGGCGTGCGGCGGTGCGTGGCCAAGGGCCGCTCCATCTGCGTGGCCACCGGCGACCCCCATTACACCACCTTCGACGGGCGCCGCTACGACTTCATGGGCACCTGCGTCTACCAGTTCGCTGCCCTCTGC